>PVLC010003429.1:19288-44490 GCA_004027655.1 Graphiurus murinus
AATCCCAGCATTCGGGAGGCTGAGACCAGAGGATCCGGGTTCGCGGCCAGCCTCAGCTACCTAGTGAGGCACTCCGCAACTTAGTGAGACTTGGTTTCAAAATAAAGAATAAAAAATAGGGCTGGGGGTGTAGCTCGGAGGTAGAATGCCCCTGAGTTCAATCCCCAGTACCGCCAAAAAAAAACCAAAAAAAAAAAAAAAAAAAAAAAAAGACAACGTGTACAAATTATCTTATTGTGACACAGACATCTTGTAAGACTATTAATCTACCACAGAGTCAGATACGTCTACATTTTAATCTTGACTACAATAATGCTTAAATCTTTCTACACCTTAGATTTCTCCTCTCTATGTGGTGATAATAATATTTATCTATCCTAGGCTGATGTAAGATTTTGGTGAGTAAAATCCCTAAAGTGCTAATATCAAGGACCATGTAGGTCTTTGGTTAATATTAGTTTTTTTTTTTCTCTTCTTATCAGAAAAATTAAAGCTTTTAGTTTGAAGGTAAACAAGCTTTTGAGCTTTATAAATATCTCAGCACAAAAACAAAATGTAAAAAATACTCCTGCTAAAGAGATTACCACATGGACAGAATTATGGTTAATACCTAGTTAAAGTTCTCAGTCATTATCATACTGTAATGCAATGCAATGATGAATGTATTTTTGTGTTCAGAGATGTAGTATCCTACTATGAATGTAACTAGAAAAGCTTACCTCCTTAAATAAGGTATTGAGGGTTATTTGTTTTCTATATATTGTATCTGATTTGTTGAAACAAATTAGACCCCTATGTGTTTTGAGGAAAGCCAGTGCAAGAGGCAAGAGGGAGGCATACCATTTTTCAAGAATTCTTATTTTTTTCTTGGTGCAAGACTTCTGGGAGAATGAGGTGATCATTTTTAAGACAACTCTTGAGGGAGGGGAGTGTGAACAGAGGACAATCCAGGCAGAGAAGACTGTATCTGGAAATGAAAGACCACAATATTACATGCTCACAGAACCATGCCATAGCTTAGTGTGGTAGAAGCAGTCCAGCGTAAAAGAAATTTATCTTGAGAAACATGAGAAACAGCATTTCTGATGTTCAGTTCAAGAGTGAGCCCAAGATCGTGCGGTATGAGGAACCCTGGAGAACGTGAAGCCCAGTTCACTTACAGAGCAAATCTTCCATGGGCAGCTACTGTGTTCCATGGGAGGCTCTGGGCATACAAAACTCAAAGGCATCTGAAAGTTAAACGTGTTATAGTATAGCACATGTTTATATTAGGAGTCTGTAAGTTAAACTGTTATAATCAATCCTAGTATAACCACTCACAGCAGGGGTGGATTGTTTTATGTGAAAGTAATCCTAACCAGTGCACATGCCTATTAATGCTGGTTGTTATTTTTCTCTTGTCTCATTAAAATAGCATTCTGGGCTCAAAGGAGAAGCATTCTATCAATCTTTTTCATCATATATATCATATACATATATAAATACATATATATGATATATATATATGACATATATATATATCATATATATATATATATATATATTTTGGTACATGGCTGATGGCATTTACCACTTAATAATATTTAAGTTTCTGTAGATGTAAAATGTGGAACTTTCCAACTGTGAAATTTGCGGAGTTCTAAGTCATCTGTTTGTAGTACATAAACAATTCTTCTGGTTAATGTGCTTATTAGAAAACAGTTTTCATTTAGTAAATTTTGTGTACATATTCTAAATTCCAAATTATTCTCCAAAATTCTCATTAAAATGCTGTAATTTTTATAAAGTTAAAAAATAAAACCCTCAAAGGAGTCAATTATCTCCTGCAGAGTCCGTATGTCTAATGGTAAGAGCTTATGACCAACAACTTTAATTCGGAATGTGAAGGGTCTGTAGGCTAATACAAGTGTATTTGTGTGTGTGTGTGTGTGTGTGTGTGTGTGTGTGTGTGTGTGTGTTGAACCTTTATGAAAGTTGAAAGTCATAAAAATTGGAGAAAAAATGAATTTAAATCCCCTTTATTTTATTATTTGATGGCAGTAGAGATGACTGACTATCCATCCAAGATTGGCACCCCTCCCAGCATTAATAGGCATTTGTACCTATCATGAACTCATCCCTGAATTCAATGTCAGATATGCTATTTCTCAAGATAACCAGTTTTGGGATGCTCCTCCTTTTATGGGTCTCAGGTGAGGGGACTGCTTCATTTCACGGTCAGACTCATGCTGTATAAGGAACCTTGGATGACATAATGCCCAGTTCACTTACTGAACAAATGGGCAGTTACTGTGTGCAGGAGGCTCTGGGTGTACAAAACTGGCTACAGTGGCACACCCCAACTTATCATTAAATCATCCGGTGAACACATCATGAGGTTGACAGGCAGTGAACCTCTGACTTCTGTACTGAGGCTTTAGCTCAGCTGATCTCCCTGTTTGGCATGGCCCATTTTGAAACTGTCTACCATCAAATCCCTGGTCAAGAATAAGTTCCATGTTCTGACAGCTCTGCCTCCTGAACAAGTCCATTTGTAATCTTATCTGACTGCTTACAGTGGCTCTTGCATTCCTATCTGCTTCTCTACCTTTTCTCTCCTGAACCCTTGTGGCCTCCTTAACCCTTTCTTAGGCTTCCTGTATGGTGTAAAGTGAGCTGTGTGACTTGCCTGTTACAGATATTAGCAATTAAGATCAGAATAGAAGATTGCCCATCTTGTGACTACCAGGTGACCCATGAGTACTTGGTGAATTGAAACTGATGAGAGTGGGGGAGCTTGAGAATTTCATGTAATCCAATAAATTCTGACATTGTGGAAAGACACAAATGTGTTTGGTTTATGCTAATGAGACCACTGGCTCATGATACCAACCCAAACTAACCTTCTGTTCTCTTGTTTTTCTTCATTTATAGGCTCCATAAAATTCTTTTTTATTTTCATCTGGATTCATTTTAGATTGTGTAGAATTAAATATAGCACTTCAAATGTGGCCTTTCCAGTGCAGAGTCCAATGAGCTGATTATTCTAACATCTGGATGTTTTGCTTAGGTTGGAGTGTTAGGAGTTTGCGCTTTGAAATGAAGAAGGTTGGCTTTGGCCATGATCGGTGCTTTTTGCAGTTGAGGTAACCACTTCCTTCCCTTTGCTCTGGAGCA
This sequence comes from Graphiurus murinus, assembly GCA_004027655.1. NCBI lineage: Eukaryota > Metazoa > Chordata > Mammalia > Rodentia > Gliridae > Graphiurus > Graphiurus murinus. The sequence goes on from PVLC010003429.1 coordinate 22,445, forward strand.
CATGTGTTACTAAACTCAATGAGTATTATAAATCTAAATCTAATTCAAAAAAGAAAAAATCTAGCTGGGCCCACAGGCATTACTTTGTTATACAAAGGCTTAATGTTCTTGTTATTTTAGCTTAAAACTATTTGTAAGATGTGAGTTCTAGCCATGAAATGAGCCATTCGATGGAGATTGCCTTATCATGGAATTCCAAAGTCCTGGTAATCTTTTTATCTCTAAATATAACAGCCTCTTTAAAATAAAAAAAAAAAAACCATGAATCTCCCCAATTTTCAGTTAAATTGCTTTGTCTTCAACTATGCTTCCTCATGCCAAGAATGGAAATTGAAAAGTTGCCCATCCTGGCCTGGGCTAGTGTCTCTAGTGAGGCTGGAATTGTTAACATATCTCTGTCTAGCACATCCTGACTAAGTGTCTCTCTCTCTCTCCATATATATGTACATATATATATACACATATATATGCACATATATGTATTATGTATATATATAATTATATATGAATACATTATACATATATTATGTATATGTGTATATATAATTATATATAATATTTATTTATATATTATACATATCATTATATATAATATATATGTGTAACATTCTTGTAGGCTGGGGGAGGAAAATTAACTGCCTTCCCAGTTTGGGTCAAATTGCAATTAAATCCATTTTTCCTATATTCTTTTCTCTTATTTCTGATACAGGTAGGTGACCAAGTACAGTTTACTGGAACTCCAGCAGGGCCTCTGACCTGGGTGCTGGTAATTGGTGACTTGATGGTACCACACCCCAAAGGGCTTTGCTCATGGTTACTCAGCCCTGAATGAAGGGAGCCAATCCCTGCCTTCAGTGTAGATGGCCCTTTGCCACTTTTGATAGAATGGAGAAATGAGTCTTTGGATGTTGTGGTGCACGTTGACCTACACTTCCTTTTACCTGTGTCTTTTTTTTTTTTTTTGCCAATTCAAGGTTCCCTAGAACCAATTTGGAAATCTTTCTTGAACTCCTGTTTCATGGGAAAATTGTCCTCATCTCTCACAGGCATTGTCTGCTTGGTGGTGTCAGTTTGTCTGTTTAGAGGAGACAATAAGAACCAGAGTGTTTGTTTGGAGAGCTCTATTTTGAAAATGAAAAGTGCTAATTCTATCTCGGAGGTCCTTAGAGAAATTTTGATTGATTCAATTATTGTGGTACAGCATGACCTAGATAGCTGAAAGTACACTTCGATTTAATCAACTGTCCTGTGTGTTCTCTGTTAACTTGACAATTGGCCTAAAAGAGGCTAAAAATCTGAAGACTGCCACAACACAGGACATAGGAAGCAGATTAGCTGTCTTCCCAGTTTTGGCCAAACTGCGATTGAATTCATGTTTCCCTCTCCTATTATTTTTCTCTTATCTCTGATGTGGGCAATGGAGTTTAGTCTGTCAGAAGCCCAGCAGGGCCTCCCTCTGGCTTGGGTGCCAATAAACAGACAACAGACAGGGGAATATTCTAGCAAGTGCCTAAATGAATGAATAAGCAGTTGTGATAAAATGAAATCTACTGTCAATTCCCAAAGTAAAGTTGTTCAAGGAAGGGGAACGAATATTCATTAGAAACCAGGCACTGTGCATACATTTACATCATTAAAACTCAAATCCAAGTCTGCCAAGGTCACATATTAGCTCCCTGATTTTCAGTAGAAACTGAAACTAAGTGATTAATCAATTTGTCTGAAGTCAAACAGCTGGTCCAAGTTGGAATTGCGACTGAAACAAAGATTTGCCTAGTTCCAAACATTTATACCATCTAGTATCATTCCTGCCTTCATAATAGTTGACTAACCAACTGAAGGATTTATTGGGTCAAGAATATAACTTAATTGCAAAAATCAAATAGCACTGGACAGTAGATGTCTACCTCCCTTGAGCTCCTGAGACACGCAGGGTTGGAATTTAGCTGCTCTGTGGTCCCTTCTGATATAGCTAACTTAATGTTGGTCAACAACACTCAGGACTCTCTCTGCTCCAGTACTTCTTCCTCATGTAGTCTGAGACATTCTAATAAACACGAATTTACATCTACTAATCTTACATTTATGGTCCTAGAAACATGGACCTGAACAGGTCATCTAATCATATCACTCTCAATTTTTTAACATATCACCCTAACAGAAAAAAAGATTTCACCAGAATGCATTGCAACACATACTCCCTGTATGAGACACTAATGAGGCAGGGTCTGATTCTTATATTAAAGGTCATAAATAAATAATTCATAATCCAAACAAAAGTATAGGCTTTTTCATGAATGTCATTACTATTCAATGCATTAATTACCAGTAGAACATGCTTTAAGAAACATGCAATGGGATTTTTCTTCCTACATTATTGTGACTTAGTTATCATTGAACCCTTCCTGAGAGCTTAGAATTCAACCTACTTTAAAATGGCAACAGAAGGAAACACGTTACTCAAATTTGGAAAGAGATGCAAAAATACTCCCTCGTAAGTGTTTTGTTTATAGGTATATAGTTTTGTCTCCACAGAAGTGTAAGTTTCATGCTCAGGATTAAGAATACTCAAGTGCCAATAAACATCAGTATCTTTGGAAAGCCATGTAAAATTCAAATTCAAACCTTGTAAACATGGGTCCTTTCTTTGTTGTTTGACTTGATCAATTTTTCCTTCCTATGGAAACTGGTTTTTGTTTTGAAAAATGACTAGTAATAGAAAACAAGCAAAAGAAAAACAAGAGAAAAGAAATAGGATTTTCAGCTTTGTTTCTGTGGACAAGTTGAAGGTACCTGTTATTGTAAAACCCAGCTTTTTGTTTCATCTGTTTGGAAAAATAAACCTCTCTGTGTCACAGCTCGTTCTCTGTTAGTGTGTTATGGGACCGTATATGAATGGGCAGTTATTTTTTGGAGAGAGGGGAGAAGTATCTCATGCAGAAGATACATGCAGGGTAGCGTAAAATAAAACCTACCATATAAGTACCATTGTTTTTTTTTTTTTTTTTTTCTTTACTGGGGATTGAACTCAGGGGCAATCTACCTCCAAGCTACACCCCCAGCCCTATTTTTATTCTTTATTTTGAAACAGGGTCTCACTAAGTTGCAGAGTGCCTCACTAAGTAACTGAGGCTGGCTGCAAACCCGGATCCTCCTGTCTCAGCCTCCCAAGTACTGGGATTATAAGCATGCGCCACCATGCCCGGCTTATAACTACCATTTAAATAAAATAAAACTTACCATGTAAATATAAAAACCTTGGATACAGAATCAGGAGGTCTGTGTACAGGAGAGATGTTGTGAAAGGAAGTCTCTCGTTTTGTGACAGAGAGTAGATTTGGAGAGGAATAGGGAGGGACTTCAAGAGCTCAGAAGTGGGACTGTGATGGTTAAACAAAGAGGAGGCGCTGGCTCAGTCTGTAGATGCTCTCTCTTAAGGGAAGAGCCCTGCTTGGGGAGAAGCGAGTATGTGAAAGAGCCTTAGGACCAGCCCCGAGGGCCCCTGTTCAGCTCTGGTGTGCAGCCCACTTGGCTTACTGCAGCCTCATTTCTGCCTGGAATCACTTGTTTGTCTCTTACAGGACAATCAGGTGTCGTCAGGGGTCTGTACTCTGCTGGTAGAAGTGGCTAGAACCAGACACCCATGTGAGACCACCTGGGAAATAAATGTTGGTAGAGAAAAAGAAGAGAATTAAGATTGCTCGAACATTCAGAAGCTGGGTGAAAAAAGAGGAGTCTAAGAGTGAAAAGAAAGGCGAAGGAGGGATGAGGAAAGCTAGGAGAGCAGAGCGACGCTTCCTCCAAGAGAGAAAAGTGGCTCCGAAGGTGGGGGCTGGGGTGTGTGGGTCAGTGATGTTAAACACAGCGCTCAGTGGTCAGCATGATGAAGGCACAGACGTGTCTCCCCACTGTCATCGCCGACCTTGTCAGGTGGCAGCGGAGTCAGGCGTTTGACTGGAGCCCTGGAGATGAGATGATGGGGGTGTGGGGGTAAGAAAGTAGAGACAGGAGACCTAGCTACTCTTTTGAGATGTTTTCTGTAAAGAGAAGGAAATAAAGGGAGTGGTAACTAGAGGTCATCTTGGGCCAAGGGAGAATGATTTTGAAGATCAGAGAAACTAAATCAGATGAGAGCAGTTCAGAAGAGGGAGATACAGTTGGTGCAGGAGAGATAGGGTGTAAATGCAAAGTAACCTGAGGACACAGATCCAGAGACCCAAGTGCAACACGTGGGCTTAAAAAAAAAAAAAAAGAAGAAAGATTTTTACCTTAATAACTGGAGGAAAGGTTGTAGAAAGTACAGGCACAGAAAAATGTAGATATATGGACTTGGTGGTGAGAAGATAAGGGAACTCCATTTAAGTTGCTTTTTTGTTGTGTGTGTGGTACTGGGGACTGATCCCAAGGGTGCTATGCCTCTGTTGTACATCCCCAGCCATATTTTATTATTTTTCATTTTGAAACAGTCTTGCAAAATTGCTGAGGGCCTCGCTAAGTTGCTGAAGCCGGCTTCCAACCTGCAATCCTCCTGTTTCAGCCTCTCAAGTACTGGGATTACAGGTGAGCACCACCAGGCCCAGCTAAACTACTTCTTATTTCTCAGGAAAGTATGAGGTAAGGTTGCCTGCTATGACGAGACAGGGGTGTTTGAGGAAAGAGGAGAAAGAGTGCGATAGCTGTCCAATACAGCTGAGGAGCCGATGCACTGGGGAAGAGGGAATACAGTCCTAAGTGTCCGGTACCCATTTGTGACTCTGAGTCAAGAACTTATGGTGGAACTTGTTAGAGGTATTACATGGTTTTCTTCAGCAAAATTCAGTTACAACAGTATGATCAGAGTTGACTCTAATCAGTTTTGGAGGTTTTCCAGGGAAGCAGGAAGGAGAGAGGTTGTGAGGAGAGTAAGGAGAGGAGTTTGCTTGCACAGATTGCAGGGGGGCCATGTAGCTGATGGACTGGTAGCCTCCAAGGAGGAGGGTGTGGGGGAATTATAGTCTGATGGTATGAGCTTCCAATGAGCTGCATGTTTTAAAGAAGGAAAGGCAAATGCCAGCTTCAAAATAGTACTGGGAGCTGGGAGGACCCAACCAGGCTCTGGGCACTAAAGAAAAAAAGCAACTCTCACTTGTGTCCTTAGGAAGGACGAGGTTTCAATTAAGGAAAGAAGACGAGGGAACCATTCAGAAAAAGGGGAGACAGATGAGAAGTTCCAGATGGCCCAGTAAAGGTGCAGAGAAAAGATGGAGTAAAAGACATAGCACTATGGGATGCGGGCTGGAGAGAGGTGGATGGATGAATCATGGAGTCTTTGACGTGTGAGGGTGGTTGAGTTAAAAGATAGATAATACATGAGAGGTTCATCATGATGACTTCCTTTTTATTTTTGTACTGGGGGTTGAACCCAGGGGCATTCTACCTCTGAGCTCTACTCCCGGTCCTATTTTATTTTTTTGTTTGAAACAGGGTCTCCATAGGTTGCTGAGAATCTCGCTAAGTTGCTCAGGCTGGTCGTGAACCTGCGACCCTCCTGTCTCAGCCTCCCAAATACTGGGATTACAGGTGTGTACTACCATGCCTGGCTTGTTATGGATTCTTTTTGCACAGCCTAGCAGTTCAGGTCTCAGTCCCATCTGTAACATGAAAGAACATGGTAGCTGCAGACAAAGGGTGCCGTGCCAACTTCCTTGGGATTCTGGTCTCTCTTGGGGTTCTTATGCCACCAAGTAGCTTCTCGTCCTAGGGCAAATGCTTCTCTGGCTCTCCCTTCCTCATTTTTTGAGTCATTTCCGGGGCTCATGTGCTGTTCTCATGCTCTGACATGGTCCCTACCTCCTTGCCAGTCAGGTGAAATTCTAGACATTCTTCAAGAGTCATCTCAGAAGCTGTCTCCATCTTTGGGCTTTTTCTGTGTCTGAATCTCTCTGACGGAGGTTACCACCCCTCCAGGACACGACAGTGCCTCGTGTTCCTCTCTCCTTCTTGTTGGGAACTGCATGGGAACGGGAAATGGGACCCATTCTTCTCCTTCATAGAAGGTGCTCAATTGGTGATTTCCAGATGAGTCAGTAAAGCACACTTCTGGAGGAGACAGTGCTAGAGAGGTAATGGAGACTATGAGAAAGAGAAAGTGAGCCGGGCGTGGTGGCGCATGCTTGTAATCCCAGCATTTGGGAGGCTAAGACTGGAGGATCCGGGTTCGCGGCCAGCCTCAGCTGCTTAGTGAGGCCTTCCACAACTTAGTGAGACCCTGTTTCAAATAAAAAAATAGGGCTGGGGCTGTAGCTGGGAGGTAGAATGCCCCCAGGTTCCATCCCCAGTACTGAAAAAAAAAGAAAGAGAAAGTGAAAAGTCTCTGCTAATACAATTCAGATTTGCATGGGACATTTAGGAAAGTGGAAAATGCGACTTCATTAGGTCTAAGAGTTCTTTATGTGACTCTGGCTGCAGACTTGAAGCAGTTGGAGATACAGTAAAGTTAATAGTGGAGACTTGATTGCACCATGCAAATGGCCTTATGGGGTTTAAGGAATTCCGTCATGGAAAATGGCTGAGGAAGGAAGAAGTAAAAATAAATAAATAAAATAATATTTGTGAAAGAGTACTGAAAATATAGGGATAGCAAAGTGAGGGAAATAAGGTTTTTAGACTTTAAAAATTTGAAAATTTGCTGGCTGTGGTGGCACATGCCTTGTAATTCTGGTACTTGGGAGGTTAAGACAGGAGGACTGCAGGTTCCAGGTCTGAGACTCTCAGCAATGTAGTGAGACCTTGTTTAAAAAATTAAAAAAAAAATAATGAAAATAAAAAGGGCTTGGGGTGTAACTCAGAGGTAGAATGCCTCTGGGTTCTCTCCCCAGCACCAAAAAAGAAAAAGAAAAAAAGAAAAAAACCCCATATATATATATATATATATATATATGTATATATATATGTACATATTACATGTTAATAGAAAATTTAAAAATGCAGAGAATAAAGCCGGGCGTGGTGGCGCACGCTTGTAATCCCAGCATTTGGGAGGCTGAGACCGGAGGATCCGGGTTCGCGGCCAGCCTTAGCTACCTAGTGAGGCACTCCGCAACTTAGTGAGACTCGGTTTCAAAATAAAGAATAAAAAATAGGGCTGGGGGTATATTCATTTATCTAGGCTAGTTATTTCCTAAAAATGTATTTCTATTGGGAAGTATATGAGTTATTAGGCTGTAGAAATTATATGATGTGGCTTTGCTTTGTCTAAGTAGATTACTTTTAGTGGCTGCAATTTTCCTTCCTTCCTTCCTTTCTTTCTTTCTTTTTTTTTTGTGGTACTGGGGATTGAACTCAGGGGTGTTCTACCTCCAAGTTACACCCCTAGCCTTTTTTATTTTTATTTTTTTTAATTTGAAAACAGGATCTTGCTAAGTTGCTGAGGCTGTCCTTAGACCTGTAATCCTCTTGTCTCGGCCTCACAAATACTAGGAATACAGGCATGTGCCACCCTGCCCAGCTGGCTGCATTCTTTTGAATCAGAATTGAGTCAAATGATCTGACCGGAAAGACTGTACTTACTGGGCTCAGCAGGACAGAGTATTGGGAATGGAATGGTAAGGGAAATTCTAGAACTGTATGTTACATAACAAGAGCGCCTCCACCATCATTATTTTCACTACCACCACCATCACACACAAAAATAGTAGCAGAGCTTTCCCAGCTTCTTTTCTATAAGTCTTACATAACATATCAGTCAAGGTTAAACCAGAGACACAGAACCAGGAGCAACCAGATATTCAGAGGGTTACTGCAAGGAATTGGCTTACGTGATTGAGCGGGGTCTACACACAGGCAGGTAGGCGGAACAGCCTGGAACTCTAGCATGAGCTGAAGCTGCTGTCCACAGGCAGAATTTCTTCTTCCTCTGAGATGCCTCAACGTGACTCTTCAGGACTTTCAACTAATGGAATCAGACTCAACAGGTTATGAAGGTTCATCTCCCTTACTCATCTGCTGATTGTGGACTTTAATCACATCTGCAAAATACCTTCACAGGAACACGGAAATTAATATTTGGAGGAGTAAGTAAGGACTGTATCCTCACTAAGCTGACCCATAAAACATGTCCTATCTCCTTTAACTCTCAAAACAATTCTCGTGAACTAATTCGCACCACCGACAAACGCAGGAGCGGGGGTGGGGGTGGGGTTGGGCCAGCTGGTTGGACGCAGGACAAGGAATGCCTATGCATCACGCTGGGGTTCACTGTAGAAGGGAAGATACAGCCAGGTGTATGTTTTCCTCTGAAATAGATCTTGGACGGGCCCTCTGCATTTCTGAGAGAGCAATCGATTCCTTATCACCAGGATTTGTGGCTGCTTCCAGGCTGCCCAAGTTGAAGGGGTAAAAAGAATTTAAAATCATAAGTCCTCTAAAAATCTACTTTGTCTCATCCTCCACAACAATACAAGATAATTTATCATCTATCTGTCTATCATCATCATTATCTCTATCATCCATCCATCCATCCATCCATCCATCCATCCATCCATCCATCCATCCTCTAACGTCACCATCTTCTACCTATATTGCCCTTTGGCTCTGTTTCTCTGGACAGCTCTGACTAATGCTTTCTTTTAGCACGTGAAGGTAAGCAGGGGGTTTGATCTTACAGATCTCTTGCGTTGCCCACACAGAAGACTCCTCGGTGTGTCATGAGTGTCCCATTGCTCCAAGCCCCTCGGTGCCCTGGTTGGCCCTTGTTCTACTTATCTCCTGCCGCCCACGGAGAAGATGGCGGAGATGCCGCTCCCCTCAGGAGAACCACTGGGGATGGTGGGGGGAATGTATATGTGGGTGTGTGTATTTTTAATTGACTTTGTTTTTTAACCTTCCCAAGACTTGCATGATGGTTAAAATAGCACTTGTCAAATACGGCTTTCTGCAGCGATGGAAACGTTCTATAATTGATGCTGTCTAATACTGTTGTCACTTGCCACATGTCAGTACTGAACTAGAAATGTGGCCAGTGCCACTGAGAAACTGCATTTCTCACTTTACTTAATTTAATTAAAAATATTTTGGGTGATGCTGGGGATTGAACACAGGGGCATTCTACCTCCGAGCTATACTTCTATACTGATTTTATTTTTATTTGAGAACAGGGTCTCTCTTAGTTGCTGAGGGTCTTGCTAAGTTGCTGAGGTTGATCTCGAACCTGTAATTCTCCTGTCTCAGCCTCCCAAGTACTAATTAAAACTTAAATGGTCATATGTGAGTAGCCGTTACCATATCCAACAGCACATTGTTGAAACATGGTTCCTGGAATTTGATACTTATCAGCAGTTTTGTCTTGGGACAGTCTCTTAATTACGTCATCTGTTGGATGGGGATAATTATTTACCTACTTAGTCTTGATTTGAGGGTTAAACAATGTAGTATAGGTAGAACACAATATTTGCTTCAGGAGAACAACCCAGTGACTCTTAGCTGCTGTTAATTGTACAGATCACAGAGGCCCCAATCCACATTATTAGCAGTAGTGTCTCATCTTTTCTGGAAATTACGTGCTCTAAGTATTTTTAAGGTGCCCTTTGATGCACAAGGTGGCTATGAATTAATGCTCTTTGATGCTTTATTGCTGCGGGGGCGGGGGCGGGGAGCTAGTGAGTGTTTTTCAATGACCTGGCACCTGTAGGCTGCGAGATTTCATTTGCTTCCGTGGTTGCCTTCGGCTCTGCTGTAGACTTTCCTATGTGTCTATGGCGAGAAAAAGATCAGGATCCCAGTCAATTTTATGCTCAGTAAGAAGAATCCCCAAACAATGGTATTGGCGCCCTCAACAAGCACTGTGTGTGTGTGTGTGTGTGTGTGTGTGTGTGTGTGTGTATGTGTGTGTAGTTTTGGGGATTGAACCCAGGGGCATTCTACCCCTGAGCTACACTCCCAGCACTATTTTATTTTATTTTTGTGGTAGTAGGGCTTAAGCCCAGGGTTTTACATCTGAGCTACACCTCCAGCCTTGTTTTATTTTATTTTCAAACAGGGTCTGACTAAATTGCTGAGGGCCTTGCTAAATTGCTAGGCTAACCTCAAATCTGCGATCCTCTTGTCTCAGACTCCCATGTAATGGGATTACAGGTGGGTGTGAGCCACCACGCCCATCCTCCAGCCCTACTTAGTTTTTACTTTGAAACAGGGTCTCCCTAAGTTGCTGAGGGTCCTGCTAAGTTGCTGAAGCTGGCCTCAGACCTGCTATCCTCCTGTCCCAACCTTCCAAGTACTGGGCTGATAGGTATCCACCACTATATCCAACTTGTGATTCCTTTGATAAGCAATTAACTTTCCTAAGCAATCATGGAAATAGGAAAGAAAATTCTTCTTTTCTTACTTAAGGTTTTATTGATATCTAAAGAGATTCCCAGGCAGTCCTATAGGGCATATTTGTTCTACAGGATAATCGTAAAATGTTAAATGTGAACCTACTGTGCTATAAATGGAATTTTGTCTGTTCAGAATAGAAAGGCATATAGATGCTCCTGGACTTACACTGGAGTTATGTCCTGATAAATTCATCAAAAATTGAAAATGTTGTAAGTCAAAAATGCATTTAACACACTTAACCTATCAAACGTACTCCAGAGAATCCCTCCTTTCCCCTCTTTGTCATGTGGTTGATGGGGACTACCATTTGTTACCAGTGTCTAGCCTAGAGAGAGTGTCATACCATGGATTGCTAGCCTGGGAAAAAATCAAAATTAAAAAACCCCAAAATCTAGCCGCTGTGAGTCAGGAACAATCTGTAATCTGTACATGTTTGATTTTTTTTTTTTTTTTAGAAAGTTGTGTTATGTGTATGTGTATCTCTCTCTCTTCTTCTCCTCCTTCCTTGTCCTTGTCCTACTTGTCCTTCCTTCCTTCCTTCCCTCCTTCCTCCTCCTTCTTCTTTCTTCCTCTCTCTATCTCTCTCATACTGTCATACTGGGATTGAACCTAGGGGCATTCTACATCCAAGCTACACCCATAGTCCTTTTTTTTTTTTTTTTTTTTTTTTTTGCGGTACTGGGGATGGAACCCAGAGGCATTCTACCTCCGAGCTGCATCCCCAGCCCTAATTTTTTTTTATTCTTTATTTTGAAACAGGGTCTCAGTAAGTTGCAGAGGGCCTCACTAAGTAGCTGAGGCTGGCCGCTAACCTGCGATCCTCCTGTCTCAGCCTCCCAAGTACTGGGATTACAAGCATGCACCACTACACCCGGCTTACCCATAGCCCTTTCTATTTTTTAATTTTCAAACAGGGTCTCTCTAGGTTGCTGAGGGTCTTGCTGAGTTGCAGAGATCTCAAACCTGAGATCTTCCTGTCTCAGCTGCCCAAGTACTGGGATTACAGGGGTGCACCACTGTGCTCTGCATGTCATGTATATTTCCAAACTGCTTTTTGAAAGGCTTTTCCTTCTAAATGCTTACTGAACAAGGAAGTAATCTGTCTTTATTTTGTATAGGAGGATACGAATTCAATCCTAGTGATATGCTGCAGGGAGAAACATTCTAAAACTGCATATTATTTTAAAATTGATACATGTATGATTAAAAACAAATTATTAAATTTAAGCCTCATGGTTATGTGTAGCTGTTTTAAACACCACTTTAACAATAAGATGAGAATTTTTATACTTTTGTTGGTTCAATGTAATTATATTGCAATGCAATATAACTTTTTATACTTTAATTGTTACAATCTCACATCATAGTGAGATTCAAAGTGATACAAGCATACATGGACACCTCACTTGGTAAGATTAGAAACCTTAAAAACCCTGTTTGTAAAAGACCTATAATCATACAAAAATGAAGCATCGAAGAAGCAATAATATAAAACCTCTTTCCACAGCTCGTCTGCTTTGTAATTATTAGTTAATGATTCCACAATTTTTGGTTTAACTTTCTCTTGAGATTTCCTTTATGCATTTTGATGTTTTAATTTCATGTGTGGTACTGTTTTCTCACTCCCTGAGCACATGAAACAGGAAGATTTTATGAATACAAGTTAATATTGCTGTTTTAAGTAAGACAAATCATTATTAAATTTAAAAAAAACTTACTTAACCAAGAAATGCCTTTAAATGTAGAGAAATATATGGTCAAAGCCAGAATATGGGTGATAGAATAGTTCCTACCATAAACCTACTGAACCTGGAAATTCATTGTGATTAGTTGCTATAGCATTTAGCACATCTGAGTCCTTGATGTGGAACACCACTGTGTTCATCCTGTTGCAGACACTGTTTTGTCTTCATTGTTATAGTTGTCAAACAGTCTCCAAAGCAAAATTAGTGATATCAACTTTGCCCTTTATTATAATAGGGTATACTGTTCCATGTGAGTGAATTTTCTAGATGAGTGAAGTTCACTGCTTCAAGCACTAATAAGATTTCAATAAGATTCTAAGCTTCTCAAAGACAGAGACCAAGAATTATTTGTTAAAATTATATTCTCCTTCCTTCCTTCCTTTCTTCCTCCCTCCCTCCCCTTTTCTGCCTTTCTTCCTTCGTTCCTTGGTGCTGGGGATTGACCCTGGGGGTGTTCTACTTCCGAACTACACCCTCAGCCCCATTATATTTTTTATTTTGAAACAGGATCTTGCTAAGTTGCTGAGAGCTTCCCTAACTTGCTGAGGCTGGTCTCAAATCTTCGATCCTCCTGTCTCAGCCTCTCAAGTCCTGGAGGGAATTACAGGCGTGTGCCACCACACTTGGCTTAAACTATATTTTCTAGTGCAATTACTACCATTGTGGGCTCTAGTACTTAAAATATACCTTTTGACTCTGTGATACATGCTTACATCCTTTATCTTTCACAGTCTCATTAAAAGCAGCAGGGTGAGGTAGAAGGAATCCCAGACACACACTCAGATATGATTATTTGGTTACATTTTCACCCGCTCTGAAACAGTAAGATTTCTGTTGAGCTCATCCCTGTATCCTTGGCAATCTTCCTGGTGCCAGTTCTGTGGCTCCGGACTTGACCTGAACTGCTTTGAAGCTGGATTCTTCAGATGTGTCAATTATTCATGGAATGACTTTCTGCCGGTTATTTTACTTGAGTCGCAATTTCTTCATCTCTAAAGCTGAGGAACTGAGAAAAAGTTATGAGAACCATGAGGTGATTCATTTGTGAGCACCAAACCCAGGTGTGGCATACTGCAGGCTCTCAGTAAATGTCTCCTTCCTTTTCTTCCCTTGTTTCTTTGCAGGGCAGATGTACTTTCACCCCATTTTGTAGGGGAAGAAATCGAGGTGTAGCGAAGTTATGTGACTTACCAAAGCTCACTTTTGCATTTAGAAAAAGCACCAGCAGCATTAGACAGTTCCTCCTGACGGTTAGCTCAGGGTCTCTGCTATGATGTCATGCTATTGAGTGTTTGTTTAACAAAGTCTAGAGATAGTCACTGGCTTTTGTGGCTCAAGCTCAAGTGAATAAATAGAATAGAGAATAAATTTCAGACTTAAAGAGAATTTTATTGACTTATACAACAAATGTTTCTTCATTATAGATTCAATAGAAAGCACTAAGTTTCACCTTATGTGATGTTTGAAGTTGAACATGCCAATGTCACCGCAGATTTATAGGCAAAGGGTTATCATTTATACCAGGCATGATGCAAGTCTCACGAATGACACATCTAAAATGCTAAGTGAGAGGAGTTACTTCTAGAAGGTGCCACATTCGCTCAAGTATAATGACCCCCTCTTCCCTCATAGTGGGTTGGGGCCTAAGGAGACTTGAGTACTGTTGACTCTTAAGTTCTTCTGTCATGTAATTATTCCTTATTTTAGGTTCTTCCATTATAGGAAAATATCTGGATTTGAATTCCAAGAGGAAACTCTTTATAAAAAGAGCACAGTTACTCCTGCAGCCTCATCCCTCTAACAGCTGTCCCAGAAAGCATTACATTTGGTTCCCACATTTGGTCACTAGTGACCAATACAAGCTGGACATGGATTCATTGCTCCTAGCCAGCCCCTGTGCTCCCAGCTACCTGGGGGGCGGGGAGGGGGTGTCACTATTGCAATCTCTATGAAGTCTACGTCTTGTCATTCACCTTGTGGACGCAGAATCAATTCTCTCTTTGACAATCTTAATGCAGGCACTAGTTGTGGGTTCAGTTTCATTTACCTCTTATATTGGCTTTTGCCTTCAAGTATCTTATTGCATTATTATTATTATTATTATTATTATTGTTGTTTTTCTTGATACTGGGATTCAACCTGGTGGCATTCTACCTCTGAGCTACACCCCCAGCCATTATTATTATTATTATTATTATTATTATTGTTATTATTATTTTTGTTTTGTTTTTGAAACAGGATCTTGCTAGGTTGCTGAGGCCTCACTAAGTTGTTGAGACTGGTCTTGAATCTGCAATCCTTTTGTCTCAGCCTCCTGAGTACTAGTATTAGAGGCATGCACCACTATACCTGGCTTAGAAATTTTAATTTATATTTTCTCAGTTTTTTGCACTAAAGGGGATTCCCCTTCTCCAACATGTATACTTCAAACTCCATAAAACCTTGATCTGCTCCTTCTTTGACCACCAATTGCAGCTTAACTAGTCAAGAATTAAAACTGAACAAGCTTGGAAACCCCTCGCTGATGGGACTACTTAGCAGAAGGCAAGATATAGCTTCTGGCAGCCTGCTTTGTTTGGGCCAGAGATGCTAATTTCTATCTCATGTGTCAACCCAATAAACTGGTAATGGCTGTACTGATAAGGATTCTGAAGCCAAATAATTAGTGATGGACATATTTCTGATACTTGCCATGATTTGGACTTGGACTCTACATTTCTGACCTGAGATGGAAACCATATTATTGCAACTAGAGAAACATAAAGCTCAAAGGCATGTCTTTTTTTTTGGTGGTAACTGTTTTTCAGAAAACACAAAGAAACTCTTTTTACCAGGCTTTGTGAATTATGCAAAATGTTGGGGACACCTGGTAAAAAAAGAATCTTCATAACACACACACACTGAGGCTGACTAATGACTGTCCCATGAACACAGAGCTGAATGTTGAACAGGAAGTGGGCTAGATTCTAGGGCCAGCACACACTTTCTGTCTCTACTCTGGGTTAGGTGGTCACCCCTAGAAATTGGTGCTCACTCTGTACACAGTATGAGTATGTCAACTACTGTATTCTGAGCTTAGCACATTCTGACCGTTCCAAAAATAAAAAAATAAAACTAATCGTGGTTTGCTGTGTTAGTTAACTTTTCATCCCTGTAACTAAAATGCTTGACATAAACAACTTGAAGGAGTGTGGAAGGAAAGGCTTATTTTGGTTTATGGGTTCAGAGCTTCAGTCCATGGCTGGCCAGCTCCAGTGCTCTGGGCCTGAAGTTTGGCAGAACATCATGGTGGAAGGATGTGGCTGAGGAAAGAAAATTGCTCATCTTATGGCAGCTAGGAGAAGGAAGAGGAAATGGAGAGAGAGAGAGAGAAAAAAAAGAGAGAGAAAAAGACAGAGAATGGGGGGGGGGGCAGTAACAAGATATAGTCCCTAGTGCCGCACCCTCAGTGACCTATGTCCTCTCACCGTGCTCCACTCTTCTACAGTTTCCACCCAGTAGACCATTCAAATTACTAATCCATCAAATGGGTTAACCCACTGATGAAGTCAAAGCCTTCATGATTCGATCATTTCCCAAAAGCACCACCTCTGGACATTCTGCATTGCCTTCAACACATGAGCTTTTGGAGGATGTTCCCAATTCAAACCATGACATCCACTAAGCAGTGAATAGGTGACCATGGGTTGATGTCATGCACTTTCCCTAGATGGTGTGTGTTCTGGAATCAATTAGATCCTTCTCCCCAATTCATTTGCTGAAGTCCTAATTCCCAGGGCCTTAAGAGGTGACTGTATTTCAGAGATAGGGGCTTTAAAGAGGTAATGAAGTTAAAAGAGGTTAGTAGGGCCCTAATCCCATATGACTGGTGTCCTTATAAAAAGGGGAAATTTCCAGGCAGGCACACAGATACAGAATACTCTTATGAAAAGACACAGGGGGAAGATAGTTGTCTCTAAACTGAGGAAGGAAGAGATTTGGACCCAGACATCCATAGAAGGAGAATGCAGTGTGAACCAAAAGTTGACCATCTCCCAAGTCAAGGAGAGAAGCCCCAGGAGAAACCTGCCGTGCTGTACCTTGCTCTTGAACCTCCACCCTTTAGAACTGTGAGAAAATAAATCTCTGTTGTTTAAGACATCTAGTCTATGGTGTTTTAATTATGGCAGTCCTGGGAAACTAATACAGTGTGTTTGCAACATTCCTTTGGAATTTTATTCTTATCCATATACTGTGAAGCTTTACATATTTTGTTTTGTCAGATTTATTGAAAAGTTCTTGTCTCATTTTTTAAAAAATTTTTTATTTTACCATTCATGCTCTGGGCAGAATGCTTAGCAGTAGTGATTTTTTTTTCTTTTTTGCCAGAATTCAGCTTGACATGATGATATTTCTGTTTAAACTGCCAACATGATTTATTAAGAAGCCAGTGAAAAAGGAGGACAATTCAAATAAACTTCATGAAATGCACAAGAGGATGTAAATAATCCTTGGTTTGAAAATCTGGTTAATAGTATTATAAATCCAGAAAAAAAAAATGTTGCTGGAGAGAGAATAGTAAGGAAGGTTATAAAAGTCTAGGCTTATGGTGGAAGGGGATATTTTGATCTATGTTTTGACTGACATGGTTGAGTTTAATAATATGTTTATCTCAGCAGCAAGATGACGGATTTCAACAATTATTTGGTGTGTGTCATAATCAGCTGTTGAGTTGGCAGATGATGTGCACTGTGGTCCTCAAAATTTGGGATGATAGGGAAAAAAAAACCCCACATCTCAATCAGTCATTATACTATTAACAGTGTTCATTAGCCAGTGTTTATTTACAATCTACTCTTAGGAGAAAAATGTGTAACACCAAAAACACCCAATGGTATATTTTTTTTAAAATCTACTTTCTATAGTATGCCCTATAATTTAGTAGAAATTCAGGCCCAAGTTATGTATCTTTTCCATTAATATCCAAATATCTGTTTAATATAAATTATTGGCTAGAATCAGAATTAGGAGATAATGCAAATCTCCGATCATCAAAACTTAACTTTTATTCACTAGATAGCATTTATAAAGGCAGAGAAATTAGCTAAATATGTGTAAGAAAGAGTTTCCACAGAAAGGATTGGAATGAGTGAAAATTCTTCATTAATTATCATCTAATCAGAAAATCTAATGAATAAAACTCAGCCCTTAAAAATAGAAGTAATGCTGTGGGTCTAGTTTCATCAGCAATAACCCTTTCACACCAAAGTGTAAATGTTGATATTTTGGCTTTCAAAATTCCTCATACTTTTATAAAAGACATTGAATGAATATTAAAACAACAACAACAAAAAACTTGCTTTCCAAGAAATTTGACCTCTCAACCATGGCCTCTCCTGGGTGGGAAGCCATCTTGCAGGAGGAGACTGCTGTTTCTCCTCTTGAGCCTCTGTAATCTGTGCTCAACAGGACAGCCATGTGGTCATTTAAAATACATGCGTTGTTCCACGCATCTCCTCAGTTCAAACCTCCCATGACTTCCCATGGATCTCAGACTAGAAGCCAAAGCACTAAGGATGCCCTGCAGAGCCCTGCACAGCTGTGCTGCCCTCGGTCCTTACTGCTCTGGCTAGCTCATCCGCTCACCTCCGAATGTCCCTGCTCCAGGGGCACTGAGCTTCGTGGGCTTCCTCAGACCCCGCAGGCCTGCTCCCTTGGTCTGGAATGCTCTTTCTACAGTGACTTACCTGGCGCTCCCTCCTACACACCTCTTGTATATTTGCTCAAATATCAAATATCATTTCTCATCGAGACATTTTACTTTTTTTTTTTTTTTTGCGGTACTGGAGAT
Source organism: Graphiurus murinus (assembly GCA_004027655.1). NCBI lineage: Eukaryota > Metazoa > Chordata > Mammalia > Rodentia > Gliridae > Graphiurus > Graphiurus murinus. The sequence goes on from PVLC010003429.1 coordinate 40,373, forward strand.
TGAACCCAAGGGCATTCTACTTCCGAGCTCCACCCCCAGCCCTATTTTTTATTCTTTATTTTGAAACAGGGTCTCACTAAGTTGTGGGGGGATTAAACTTGCTGGTCATAAACCTGCAATCCTCCTGTCTCAGCCTCCCAAGAACTGGGATTACAAGTGTGCACGCTCTGTTGTTTTACTCTTTTCCCTAGCAGCAGCCCCTTTGCTTCTTTCCCAAGTTTATTTATTTATTTTTCAGCACGGATTTTTTATACATTTCTTGAGTACAACAGGATCACTCTCATCACCATATAATTCACTCTTTACCTCCTTGTTTTTTTTTTTTTTTTTTTTGCGGTACTGGGGATTGAACTCAGGGACATTCTACCTCCAAGCTCCACCCCCAGCCCTATTTTTTATTCTTTATTTTGAAACAGGGTCTCACTAAGTTGCAGAGGGCCTCACTAGGTAGCTGAGGCTGGCCACGAACCTGGATCCTCCTGTCTCAGCCTCCCAAGTACAGGGATTACAAGCGTGCACCACCATGCCCAGCTCACCTCCTTGTTTATTGTCCTTCTTCTACTAGGATGTAAACTGCATGAAGGCAGGGTTTGTAGTCTATTCAACTAAAATCATTGACTAGAATCCTGTTTGGCCCGCAGTCGGGTCAGTAAGTATTAGCTGAATGAATGGGTGGCTGGTGAGGACTTTCTTCAATGACTTGTTTTCCTGTTTGCCAAAGGAGCCAGTAAGAAAACTCAGATAGAAGCTAAACAACATTCTAATGATGGGTTGGGTCTCTTAAAGAAACAGAATGGAACAGAGGGAAATAACAAAGCATTCCAATGTTATCTCACATTCTAGAGATTTGATAATACTGTATAGGAGCCACAAGAGAGACTCATAATTCGTAGGAACTTTTCTTTCTATATACTGACATCATAAAAGAAATACCCTCTTTCAAGGTATATTTCTTTCCTCCTCCTCCTCCTCCTCCTCCTCCTCCTCCTCCTCCTCCCCTCCTCCTCCTCCTTTTCCCCCTCCTCCTTCTTTGTATTACTGGGGGTTGAACTCAGGAACATTCTACCTCTGGGCTATACCTCCAACCCTACTTTATTTTTTATTTGGAAACAGGGTCTCAAGCAAACTAAGTTGCTGAGAGCCTCATTAAATTGCTGAGTCTGGCCTTGAACCTGAGATCCTTCTGTTTCAGTCTCCCAAGTACTGGGATTTCAGGCATGTGCCACCACACCCAGCGCTTTCTTCTCTTTGTCTGTCTAATCAGATGCATTACAAACATTAATGGCAGTCCACTTGGGCGTAGTCCACTTTCCAGGGGCTAGAAAGTAAAAACTGGCCAATGCCTTTTTGGCTGAGGATCAATCCACTAGCATCCATCTTTTCTGTTGTTTCCCTTGGACAGCTTTTTAAAGGAGATGGAGGTTTAATTATTTGAATGTGGTCATTTCAGTCATCTGCTGATTACAGTGGTTTCTAGGAATTAGATAAGACTCTTATTTTTTTTTTTTCCTTTCTCCTAAAATTAAAACCCGGCATCCAAGTAGCCATTGCTAATTTGCAGGTGATGGTTTCAGCACTTCATTCTGTTTACGGCGACCATGCAGTAGAGCAACTGCTTATCTGCTCCTTGGCAAAGGTAAACATAGCATTTAGCCTGTCTAAAATTACATGGGGTAATAATTTACACATGCTTTCCAAGGGACAATCTACTTCCTGGGTGAGGACAACTTTCATAACAGTTGTCAGGTACCAGTATTCTTCTTTCAACTGGTGATATAAAAGACCTAAATTTCCTTGTAGTGAATAGTCTTGCTCCCTCTCCTCTCACCCCAGTGTCTATCAAAAGTCTGGTGGGCAGAAGTAATATTTAAAGACACCCGGGGGAAGGAAAGGAGAAGGCAGTGAATATTTGTGTATTGATAATTTTTCATAGCTGGGCATGCTGGCACACACCTGTAATACTCCCAGTACTTCGGAGACTGAGACAGGATGATTGCAGGTTTGAGGCCAGCCTCAGCAAGTTAGCGAGACCCTATTTTAAAATAAAAAAATAAAAAAAGGACTGGGAGTGTACCTCAGAGGTAGACCGCCCCGGAGTTCAATCTCCAGTACCAAAACGACCAACCAAACAACCAACCAAACCAAGTCAAACCAAAATAGTAATTTTTCTCTCAACCAGAAGCAGTGGTGCACAGCTGTAGTCCTACTACTTGGAAAGCTGAGACAGGAGATTACGGGTTCAAGGCCAGCACACGGTAACTTAGTGAGACCCATATTCAAAATAAAACAGGGTTGGGGGTGTAGCTCAGAGGTAGAACCCATCTCCCTCCTTCCCGATTCACTCCCCAGTACCACTGAAGGAAAAAATTTTTTTTCTCTCTAACACTCAGCACAATTTCTTGCAAATTGTATTTTCCCTTTTGCAATGGTTACAAGGAAACGTAATTCCTAAGTAAGAATTATAGTAACCAAATTAGTACTTAAGGCTAGTATATTTGCTTCCTTTGGATATGCGTGGTTTTGCCTTTTCTGTTTGCATTTTTATTGTGTTATTATACAAAATTATAGTAGGCACCTTCACGACCTTTTGTTAAAGACATGGGATATACAAAAATAGAGTCTTATTTCTGTCTTAAATGGTTTCTTTGACCCATTTACACTTTCTTGCTATCCCAATTCCTGCAGCCTGACAAAAATCAGAGGCAATAAAAGACAGTAAGGTTGCTTTGTTTAAAGTGCATTATGGTCTAGATAACCTGTATAACTCACCAAGGCCTTTTATTAATTGGCTTATTATGCTGAATTATTGAATTATGAAGACAATTGAAACAACCCAATTGTAGTCCTTTTAGTCTGGAAGAAATTAATAGAACATACAAATAAAATAACACCAGCCAACAACACTGGCAGTGTGACGGTAATGCTAGGTCCTCAGATCCACGAAAACAGAGATCAGAGGCTAGAATACGCGCTCAAGGGACTTGTCTAAGGGGCGTGTCTGTCTTGGTCATTTTATTCTCAGTGTCTGATTTGTAGTACAGCTGCAACAAACATGCATCCAATGACTTTTGAAGGAATATAATTCGCCATCTACGATGCATGTATAGACGGTACAGGTGGATTTAAGCCAAGTGCAGTTGAGTTTCTAAGTGGGGATGTGGTTGAGTGGTAAGGGAGGAAGGAATGGTGAGGTTTCTACAAGAACTCAGGTAATTACTATTTTGGGTGCTTCTTCTTTTCTTTGATAGATCTAGATTTCCATTTGGCACTATTTTTCTTTTGCATAAAGAATTTCCCTCAACATCTCTCATATAACAGCTTTGCTCTTCTTAAATTATTTCAGCTTTTGTATGTGTGAAGAAAGGATCTTACCTTTATTTTTAAAAACCTGTATTTACTGAATATAGAATTGTAGGTTGATATATATATATATATATATATATATATATATATATATATATATATATATATATATATATTCTGTTTTAGTACTTTAAAGATGCTGCTCTCTTATCTCTTGGTTTTGCTGTAAATGACAAAAAGTCTGCTGTCATTCTTACTTTTTTCTTTGTACCTAACATGTCTCTTTCACTAGCTTCTTTTTAAGATTATCTCTTTATTCTTGATTTTAAGTAATTGAATAATTACACAATAATACAATTATATGATTATATAATATAAGATGACTTGGTATAGTTTTATTCTTCCTTCAAGAAACTCATTTCATAGGCACTTTTTTTCTATTTACTGACATCAGAAAAGAAGTATTCTCTTTCAAAGTATCCCTTTTTTCTTTCCTTCCTTCCTTCCTTCCTTCCTTCCTTCCTTCCTTCCTTCCTTCCTTCCTCTTCCTCTTCCCCTCCCTCTCTCTCTCTCTCTCTCTCTCTCTCTTCTCTCTCCTCTCTCTTCTCTATCCTCTCTCTCTTTGTAATGGAGATTGAACCCACAGACATTCTACCCCTGAGCTACAACCCCAGCCCTTTTTTTTTTATTTTGAAACAGGGTCTTGCTAAGTTGCTGAGGGCCTTGATAAATTGCTGAGGCTGGTCTCAAATCTTATATAAATTGCTGAGACTGGCCTCAAACCCTATTCATGTTTCTCATATTTGGCTCTGTAG
>PVLC010003429.1:44590-87368 GCA_004027655.1 Graphiurus murinus
GTACTGGGGATTGAACTCAGGGGCATTCTACCTCCGAGCTACACCCCCAGCCCTATTTTTTTATTCTTTATTTTGAAACCAAGTCTCACTAAGTTGCGGAGTGCCTCACTAGGTAGCTGAGGCTGGCCGCGAACCCGGATCCTCCGGTCTCAGCCTCCCGAATGCTGGGATTACAAGCGTGCGCCACCACGCCCGGCTGTAGTTTTAATTTTTGATCAAAAATTGGAAAAGTTCTGCCATAATTTCTTCAAATAATGTGATGGCCCCTTGCTCCTTCTTTGGTACTGTATATAGATATCAGGTGGCTTGAAGTTGCCCCACAGTTTACAGACACTCCTCTTGTTTATTTCCCAAGTAGTTTTTCTGAGTTTCGTTTTTGATAATTTCTACTGCTGTGTTTTCAAGTTCATTAATTGTTATTATTATTATTATTATTATTATTTATTTATTTATTTATTTTTTGCAGTACTGGGGATTGAACTCAGGGGCATTCTACCTCTGAGCTACACCCCCAGCCCTATTTTTTATTCTTTATTTTGAAACCGGGTCTCACTAAGTTGCGGAGGGCCTCACTAGGTAGCTGAGACTGGCTGTGAACCCGGATCCTCCAGTCTCAGCCTCCCAAATGCTGGGATTACAAGTGTGCACTCAAGTCCATTAATTAGTACTTCTGCAGCATTTAATCTATTAGTCACTTCCACTGTATTTTTCATCTCACAGATTTTATTTTTATATCTCTAAAAGTTTCGTTTGTACCCCTTTATATCTTCCAAGTTATTACTTAACATCAATCATACTGTTGCCTCTAACCACTTGGACATGTGTGATATGGTTTTAATAACTATGCTAATGTCTTTGTCTACTAATTCTATCATCTATATCATTTTTGCGTTGCAGAAGATTTATGATTCTCAAAATAGATCGTATTTTCCTGTTTGTTTTTATTCCTGGTGTTATGGGTCCCCTCTGAACTCTCCTCAGTACTTGAGAATGTGATTTTTTTGGAGAGAGGGTTTTTATAGAGTTAATTAAGATGAGTAGGCCTGATCCACTATGACAAGTATCTTTATAAAAAGGGGAATTTAGAAACAGACTCACATACAGAGTATTCCAGGTGAAGCAACACAAGGAGAAGATAGAAAGTATTTCAGTCTCTATGAATTTTCTGTATGAATAATGAATGAATTGAATGCAAAGAAAATATATCCATTCTCAGCCGGGCATGGTGGTGAATGCCTGTGATCTCAGTACTTGGAAGGCTGAGATGGGAGGATCACAGGTTCAAGGCCCAACCTCAGCAATTTAGCGAGACCTTCAGCAACTTAGTGAGGCCCTGTTTCAAAATAAAAAGGGCTGTGAATGTAGCTCAGAGTTAGAATGTCCCTGAGTTCAATCCCCAGTACCCCCTCCCCCAAATAAAGTATATCCATTCTCAAAGTGAGGATATAGTTACCACTTACATGGAGTATGCAAACTAACATTATGATGCTTTTTAAGCCAAGGGTGTAGGCACATCAAAGCTCATCTTATCTGTTAATTATCTCTTTATCAGGTTAAATTCTAGTACTTTTACTGAATGACTTATCAGCTACAACCCTAAGTATCTTAGGAATGTTTTAACAGAAAGCAATGTAAAACAGAATGCTTAGATGTTGACTACTGGCTTCTACAGATTAAGAAAGGTTATTCTTCAACACAGCTGCTAGATCCCTGGGGTGAGATGGGATGAGATATTGGGCAGGGTGGTAGTTATGCTGGAATGAATGGCCCAGCTCCCCAACAACTGTGCTAAATCTCCTGCAGCCTTACTTAGTAAGAATTTCATGGGTGACCAACTTGCAGAATCTGTTTTTCATGGTCTTTTGACGTTAATCATCAACAGGTATTACTGGGTAACTGCAGATAGCCCTGATAGGAATGATCCAGAAAGAACCAAGACATACCAGTCCTGAGAATTTGGCAACCACAGTGATAAGAGGGCTAGAAACTCATCTTGCAGATGTGATTTGCATTCTGTAGTCCACAAAAATAAAGCTTGAGGAATGTGTGCATGAAGTTTATAAAATCATGAAGAAGCATGGTGGGCTTCCCATGAGTGGGAATTCCTTGGACTTGCTCCTCGCTGAAGACTCTGCACTATTTCTCTGTCTGGGATGCACGTGTTTACTTCTCAGTATCCATGTCTCTGCTAAATGTCACCTCCTGGGAAAGGCCTTCCTTCATGACCCAATCTAAACCAATCTCCCCTTCTCTCTCTCTCTCACATGACATCATCCTGTCTGATTCTCTTCACAGCACTTACCATTATCTGCAGTGAAGTGCTTACCCGATTATTATCTATGTCCTACATGGATATTTATTTATTTATTTATTTATTTATTTATTTATTTATTTTGTTGTACTGGAGATTGAACCAAGGGACATTCTACCCCTGAGCTACACCCCCCAGTCCTTTTTTTTTTTTTTTTTCCTTATTCTTTATTGTGAAACGGGGTCTCACTAAGTTGTAGAGGGCCTCACTAAGTAGGTGGGGCTGGCTGTGAACCCGAATCTTCTGGTCTCAGCCTCCCAAGTACTGGGATTACAAGTGTGTGCCACCCTGCCCGGCTGTACATGGACATTTAAACACGATGAGAAAAGAGACCTTGTCTGTCTTGCTCACTGTGGTATTCCAGAACTCAATAAATGTTTGTTAAATGATCGAATGGAGCAAACGCAGCTTCTTTGGTGAGTCATGAAATCCGCCAAAAGTAGAGGATGCATCTGGGTCCTAAAAGTTAGTTAATGAAGGAAACACTTCCACTGGCATTATTTACCTACGTGAAATCATCAATACCAATCTCAATATCATGTAGAGATGTAGAGGAAGGAGGAAAGAAGCAAGGAGGGAGCTAAGCGGGAAAAAAAAGAAAGTACAGAAAAATCTATAGACGTTTCTACCTTGGTAGTATTAATTGGTCAGCAAGGGTATAAAATATTAATGAATCATAGACCTATAAAAGCATATTCAAAGACAATGAGAATTATAGAATGCTGGTCTATACGTTTTTTATAAAGTGGTCTTTGTTGTTTCTCATCAGAAAGCAGAATACTGTACAGAGTGCATATGCACTAATCCAGAATGTTATATTTATGTATTTATTTATGCATGTATTTGTTTATTTATTTATGTATATTTTCTGGATCACATCTTTATTGGTGGCCTCAGAGAGAGGACCAGATCTCTCAGCCAAAGATGAAACTAGGTAGGCAGAGACTTTGGGGTACATGGAGACATTTCACTTGAAATCTGCCTGATTATGTGCCGCCTGAGGGGATCCCAGCAGTAACATTTATTTGGCATCAGACAGCGTAAAGAAGGAAAATAGCATAGGCATGATTCCACAAGGACTGAGTTCACCTGAAAACGTTCTTTGTACCAAACCCGCAATATACACTATGCATACTGAGGCCTCACTAAATAGCTGAGGCTGGCCGAGAACCTGCGAGCCTCCTGTCTCAGCCTCCTAAAGACTGAGATTACAAGCGTGCACCCCCATGCCTGGCGGAGAAGCATTTGAGAGTGTCAGAACTAGAGGTTGAGGAGTAAAATGTTCAATGCTGTAAAGGAGGGATGAGCGGGGGAAAGCAGAGTAAGACTAGAGTTTTTCTTCTTGGGGCCTGAGGAAGCTGATAAGGAGACAGAGAGAAGGTCAGTTTTCAGTCTGTGGAGCTGCAGCCCTGGGTGGTCGGAGGTCAAGAAACCTTTGGGCACAAGGTTATCATCTGTGGAGGGGACCACCTCATCCAGAGGACTGCGAAGTGGGATTGTAAGACGTCCATTTAGAGTCAATGCACAAGCGTTTCTTAGAGCTCATTTAAAGTTCTTTCCTTCTCTACCCCCTCTGGACCTCTCTGTTTTGGAGATCATGTTGGGGCTTGAGACTCAGCGTCAATGGCTAGAGCCATAAAATCAGATGGGCATCAACCACTTGGACGTAGATAAAACACACCTTTGGCAGTATGTGGATTATTTGCCTCAAAGCCAAATAAATTTACAAAGTGGCTTGATAAATTACAGACAAGGACACAGGCCAGGGAACTCTTTAGAAGTTTTCTAATGAGCAGGGAGTGGCAAGTGGAATATAGTACTATGGTAGGCAAAATTGCTTTTTTAAGAGGCCCAAATGTCACTGATATTATTTTTATGTAGCAAGGTTGGTTATGTTTTCATTTTATTGAATTTAAAATGATTTAGTCTTACCAATGTGCTCGTCCTTGGGAGGCTGAGACAGGAGGATTGCAGGTTTGAGGCCAGCCTCAGCACCTTAATGAGACCCAGCAATTTAGCAAGACCATATTTCAAAATAAAAATAGAAAGGGCTGGGGGGTGCAGCTCGGAGGTAGAATTGAACTCGGAGGTTCAATTCCCAGTAAAGCAATGTTCAGTTTCCTAGTCCTGTTTTCTCCATAATGTCTAAAGTTTTTCAACTGCAGATTGTCCTCTGGTGGAGGCATTTAGAACCTGGGGGATTTGGTGAGGCTGCAGGGAAGATGAGTTCTAAGTGGGTTAGCTGTGAGGCTCCTCAGAAGAGCAGGGATTGAGGTTGGATCTCAAGAAAAGGACTAGCATTTGACTGGCTGCAGGAACTTTAGATATGGCTCAATTTCCCCTTCAGAGTTACACCGTGTATGAAAGGGGCCCTTGTCTTATTTCACTCATGGAGAAAAAAATGGGAGTTATGGACTTGATAAGGAAATATTGCCAGATTTTGAATCAGGGATGTCTGGTTGCAGAATCCTTGTACTTTCTATGACATCACTCCCCCCTCCCCTCTCCAATATTACTTACTAGATGAATATAGCGGGGGGGGGGGAATTGTGTGAGTTTGTGGAGGAAACAGAAGGAAAGAAAAATAGAGAAGCAGCATTTGACATGGAGGGAAAAACTTGAAAAAATGGATAGAAGTAGAAAAAGTCACCCATCCATTCATTGTACAAATGCAAGTGAGCACTTGTTACATGCAAGATGCAGCAGGTAAAAGCGGTGTGGCCAGGCACTTAGAGTGGATTTGGGAAGGCTGGCTTTGTGGCTGGAGGGCAGCAAGTGACAGTTTAGGTACCTGCAGCCTCAAGGTAGGCCAGAAGGGGAATCTGGGACCCAACTGTGTTCTAGGTTGCTTTTAAGACTGAATTGGCCTTGAACCTGCCATCTTCCTGTCTCAGCCTCCCAAGTACTGGGATGACAGGCATGCCTGGCTATACTTGGTCTTCTCTTGCTTGTCTGTTTGGAGGTGACAGAGGTCAGCTGGGTTTCTCTGGGGCATTTTGGGTGACCTTGATTCCTCTGAGTCAAACTGGGGTTGCTCTGCCCTTTGAATTGGTGACAGATGACCTGGGAACCGGGAAGTTTGTGCTGCTCTTTGTTTTTTGATCCAGTTAAGGAATGAATGAATTAATAGCCAGTTAGGTTTCTGATAGAAAATTGTTTTAAAATGTGCTTTTCAAGAAAGCAATTGAAAAATAATTGCATTTACCCCAGTTACTTTGCGGTTAGCACTACGGGCAGCATGATTTGCAACATGATTAATATTATTCTCTGCTTCTCTCAAACCTGCTACACTCTTCTTTTGCTTCTATTATAGCACCTAACACAGTTTAGCAAAATTATAGATTTTAGATGTTTGTCTCTACCACTGAGATGCTAGTTCCTGGGTGGTCAGAGTTTAATTGCCTCTGCTCCAGCTCAGTGCTTGGAACTTAGTAGGTACTTAATAAAGGTTTGTTAAGTTATTAAAAGAAAATCAGAATTCTCAGAAGTGGGCTATTAAGAATAAGAATAATGAAGCCGGGCGTGGTGGTGCATGCTTGTAATCCCAGCATTCGGGAGGCTGAGTCCGGAGGATCCGGGTTCGCGGCCAGCTTCAGCTACTTAGTGAGGCACTCCGCAACGTAGTGAGACCCGGTTTCAAAATAAAGAATAAAAAATAGGGCTGGGGGTATAGCTTGGAGGTAGAATGCCCCTGAGTTCAATCCCCAGTACCGCAAAAAAAAAAAAAAAGAGAAAAATGAGCAGGGGCTGGGCATGGTGGTACACTCCTGTTATCTTAGTACATGAGAGACTGAGACAGGAGGATGGCAGGTTTGGGGCTAACTTCAGCAACTTAGTGAGACTCTCAACAACTCTGGGAGAGCCTTAGCAACTTAGCAAGATCCTGTTTCCAAATTAAAAAAATAAAGTAGGGCTGGAGGTGTAGCTTCAGAAAGAATAGTGAGCAGGGCACTAATAGTGGTGCATGGCAGTAATCCCAGCTACCCGAGGAGCTGAGGCAGGAGGTTTGCAAGTTTGAGGCCAGCCCCAGGAACTCGTGGCAGAAAATAAAAAGGGGAGGAAATGTAGCTTAGTGGTAGAGTGCCCCTGAGTTTAATCCTCCATACCAAAAAAAAAAAAAAAAAAAAAAAAAAGAAAGAAAGAATAGCAAAAAAGGAGCCTATACTTCCTTTGAAACTAAGTCAGCTAAGCCCTAAATGGCAAAATAATATGCACCTGGCTTTATTATGAAGCAAATGCAAATTATAGCCTACAGCAAACTGATCCTGCTAGATAGTCGCCAAATATGAAAATGCATTTGCGGCCTATCACTCAATCAGTACTTGTAGCTGCTATGACAGTATCATTTTCAATTTTAGTGGAATTTTCCACTTAACCCAAGGACACCCAGGAGCTACGGGATGGCTGTTGGCCACTGGGTGCCTCACACAGAAAACTGGAACTTGTTTTGAATTGTATGTACCCACAACTTCTGTAAACCAGTGAACTGAATAAGTGTACAAAGTCCTCTGATGCTGCCTCTAGAAAAAGAATCTTTCTCAAAGTTCAATCTGGGTTAATTTAGTCACAAAAATGTTATCTAGGGGTGTCAGCTATGCATATCCTTTTTTTTTTTTTAAATGAAAATGGAGTTTGTTTCAGGTATTAATTAAACAATATGGGGTCACTTATTTTTTTAAATATATTTTTCTTGGTGCATTGTAGTCTCTCATCATAATGTAGTTCAAAGTGATAGGGACATACACACACACAGCACGTGGTGAGCTTCCCCTGCCTTCCCCCCTTCCCCATACTGAGACTGGCATTGGTATTCTCACATAGGCATTTCCATTGACGTACGTAGATAAGTTTATCCTTTTATTGTGACTAGACATTTTGCTTATAATTTCTGGGCATCCATCTTTTGGAAATTTACTGCCACTACAGTGCTCCAACCATGTCTCTCTTTATAACTGATGACTGAAGAGAATATTCCTTTTCTTTGGAATCTTCCAGGGATATTAGAAATTGAGGTGTCAGCAGTATCTCAGCAATGAGGATAAATGATTGACTCCAAAGCCTGAATTATTCTTGAAGTAAAAATGGTTTTGGTGGGCCGGGCGTGGTGGTACACGCTTATAATCCCAGTATTTGGGAGGCTGAGACCGCAGGATTGCAGCCTCAGCAACTTTGTGAGGCCTTCTGCAACTTTGTGAGAGCTTGTTTCAAAATAAAATAATAAAATAGGGCTGGAGGTGTAGCTCAGAGATAGAATGCCCTGGGGTTCTATCCCCAGTAAAACAAACAAACAAACAAACAAAATAAATGGCTTTAGTGTAATACTGCCCCAGCCATGAGGCCATCTAGTCCAAATTATAGAGCAGAACTTCCTGTGTGTTTTTCTCATTGCTGTAGATCCCTATGTAAACCCACAGGAAATGACATCAAGAAAATTTAGCCTTTTCATTTCCCTAGTGGGAACAGTCAGCACCTGAATGACTAAGTAGGTTATTTGGGGTGATACTTTCTTTTTTGCTTACTAACACTGTGTTCTTATGAATGCAAGCTTTTTTCTCTGGCACAGTCAATCCGTGTCGATCAGATGGTGTTGAGATAATCCTGATATTGACTTGACAAGACATCAAACTCTTAGACATTCCGTTGGTGCCTCTCCTGTCAGGCACTAACAACATTCCTGGTGTTTAAACGCTACAAGATGGGACTAAACTTGTTGATTTGAGAGTGTAAGCCATAAAACAGAGGATTTGAATTTGCATGCACCCCATTATTTTAAGAGAATCCTTCCATGAAGGATTTTACTTCTCATTTCTGGGGGACTTGGGTAAAATCTTGAGTGTGTAGTATGCCAATGTATATTTTATATTTAAAAATTAAAAAAAAAAAAAGAATTTGTCCTGAGAACTATCCAGAGTCTTGTTAAGAAAGGTCACTTGAAAGAGTACAGATGTCTGCTATAGCTACATTGGTGTCTCGAAGTCTGGAGATTGCCCCTAGGATGCGTAGATGAAAGACCCTCCTACTTCTTGGAAAGTAAAGATATGACCCTAAAGGACTATGGTTTTATGACTCTAGAGAGTTTGCTTTACCACGCTATGTTAAGAATGTGGGCTATACGTGTAAAACGAAGAAGTAGTGCTATTTGTGATCTGACAATGATTGATATGTCATAAATGTCTATGTAACCTTGTTGTACTAAAAAAAATGTATAAAAAATCCGTGCTGAAAAAAAAAAATAAAAAAGAAAGAGTACAGATGTCACAAGTGCTGACAAAGCACATATGTGACCACAATTTGAAAACTGTAAAGAGCCACACTCAATGTTAGATTTCAAGATCGGAAATGAGGAAAAAAATAGCAAAGTTGTGCCCCAAATGGCAGGATGGGGGCAAGATGGGAAGGAGGTCTCACTGAGCCTTGGGAAGGAGACAGAAAAGCACAGTGTGACTGTGCTTAGAAGAGTGGCCAGCTTGCTTCATTTTACATGAAATAACGGTCTTATTCACCCATCCTTTTACCCTGACTGGTGCCTTTACCATTTCCCTTCCCCTTACATTTCTGTCTGCTTGACAATTTCTCACCTTAAGATTCAATCTTCAACCTCACCTTCTTTTACTAGTATTCCTAACCACTTACATAAAGTGGTTTTCTTATTTATGTGTGTGTGTGTGTGTGTGTGTGTGTGTGTGTGTGTGTGTGTGTGTGTGGTATGTGGTGCTGGAAATTGAACCCAGGGGCATTCAACCTCTGAGCTACACCCAGCACCCTTTTTATTTCTTATTTTGAGACATGTTCCTGCTAAATTGCCCAATGTCTCAATATGTTTCTGAGGCTGTCCTCGAACCTGTGATTCTCCTGTCTCAGCCTCCCAAGTACTGGGATTACAGATGTGTGCCACCATGCCTAGCTAGAAAGTGGTTCTCTTGAACTGTTTTGTTGAACTGTTAACCAACACTAACTTCCTTTAAATTTTGAATGGCATTTCTTCTCAGCTAGATTGTAGGTTCCAATGTGAGACCATGTGTTCCCAGAGCTCCAAATATCTCTATTTGTATTGCAATGGTGTCTACTCAGCCATATCCCCCAAAGTCTCTAAGCAGGCTGGGGGGCAGGGGCCGAGTGTCTTCTCCACAGTATAGAGCTTGGCGCCCAGTGGAGGCTCAGTAACTTACTGTTGAGGAAGCTGGGCAATAACTGGACTCAGCTGTCTTAGTGGGAGTATGTTAGCAGAAAAGGAATGAGCCGCCTTTACCTGTCTGGGAACTTTGAAAAACAAATTTAGGGCTAGAGATTAGGGAAATGTGGGGTTTGGAACAGGGGCGAGAAATAATGAGAGAGGGTAAGACCATGAGGATAGGAAGGAAGAAGAAAATTGTGTTATAAGCTGGTTTCTAGTCACTTGCTTTTTTTTGTGTGTGTGTGTGTGTGTGGTACTGGGGATTGAACTCAGGGGCATTCTACCTCCAAGCTATACCCCCAGCCCTATTTTTTATTTTTTATTTTGAAACAGGGTCTCCCTAAGTTGCGGAGGGCCTCACTAGGTAGCTGAGGCTGACTGCGAACCTGGATCCTCCAGTCTCAGCCTCCCAAATGCTGGGATTACAAGCATGCACCACCACGCCCGGCTAGTCACTTGCTTTCTTCATAGTTTCCTTGAGGTGCTAGCTTATCCTCTATCGGGCGTCTCCCACCAGCTATTTGGATACGGTCATGGTTTGGATTATGAATGCCCCCCTAGACCTAAAGAGACAATGTTGAAGGCAGGGCTTAGTTATTGAGTAGGGGGTCCTCCCCTTGCTCCTTCTCTTACTTCCGGCCTCCATGATGTAAGAGCAGAGCCCTTGCACTCTCTCTCTCTCTGCTTCCTGTGCCACCTGAGCTCTGCACTCTTCACCTGGCCTAACATGGACTGGACCCCAGAAATCTCCAGAACTGTGAGCAAATAAACCTTCCTCCACGTTGTTGTTGTCAGGTTTTGGGGGTCACAGCAGTGGGCTGAGTGAAACAAACACCACTATTGACTTAAATTGTATTTAATGCATGGTACTAAAAAGCGTATTTATACCTTACTTACTCTGTCATTCAGTTTCCTTTCTTTCACCCACTGGGTCTCATTTGCTGGTTAACACATTTAACAAATATTTGAGAACAAACTCTATGTGAGTCTCATAAAACTTTAGTAACTGGATCTATCTTGTGAAACATAGTAATTCAAATGGAAATGCTTAAATTTTTCTCTCTGAAATTTAATCCCAAGCAGTTGATTTCACCCCTTTGGTTTATTTAGCAGGCATAAGGATTTAGATGGAGGTGCTGGCTGAGGTGCCTACTTTAATTTAGTGATGGTAATTTCAGCAGAGTCCTTTCAAGTGATCTATATTAAGTTACAGAGTGATTTCTTTTTATCTCGATCAAAGTCTTCCCCACCTCCACTTCCTTGAGCTATTACCAGGGAGTGACTGGTTAAGAACTCAAAGTACAAAAGGTTGCTTTCACACTGCACTAATCTCTTAACAATTTTTGAACAGGGAGAGTCGAGGCAAGGCAGGAAAAGCAACTTTGCTGTATCTCTGTGATTTTTCTATTCTACATCAGAAAGAGCCAAACAAAGGTTTTTTTTTTTAAACTCTTAGAGACCATTTCAGATGCTTCCCTTGACTTTCAATGATATACCATGCATATGTGGGGCTGCCACAGGTCTTGATGTGATAAATACAGGGTTGAGTGCCTGTACCAAGTAAACCCTCAGGATAATTTCAACATTCTCCTTCCTGTGTTTGCTGGCAGGCTTTGGTAAATGATACTAAATGTTGTAATGGTAATGGGCCTTGCTCTGGGAACTGGGGTAGTATCGGGGAACAGACAGCCACTGCCAAATCCAGTGAGTGACTATTGGATGATGGCCAGTGTTTCAAATTACCACTCAAATCAAATTGGTACAACTCAAAATAGTGGGTTACCTGTTAACAAGGAGCACATGGATGGAAAGGAGTCTCCAGAGAGAGGCTCAAGGTATTTCCTATGGTCCTTCCTGATGTAGCCCTGGAACACTCTTTCATATCCTCTTCTGGCTAATTCTGCTATCTTTCTTAGGCCTTAGTTTAAGAATAACATTTGCACTCAAGCATGGTGGCACATGCCTACAATCCCAGTACTTGGGAGGCTGAGAAAAGAGGACCTCAGGTTTGAGGCCAGTTCAACAACTTAGCAAGACCCTCAGCAACTTAGCAAGATTCTGTTTAAATAATAATAATAATAATAATAATAATAATAATAATAATAATAAAATAGGGCTGGGAAATGTATCTCAGAGGTAGATTGCCCCTGGGTTCAATGCCCAGTACCAAAAAATAACTTTGGCTAGTAAGTCCTCCTTATTTGAATATCCACTGCTCCCTATGCTTACGTTTATTTTAATATTAATGGCATTGTGTTGGTCTCTGTAGATTTCCTCTGTCCTTTTCCCCCTCTCCTCTATCCTTCCTTCCTTCTTCCTCCTTCCTTCCCTGCCCCCCTCTCCTCTTTTCAGGAATCTTTCATCATTGTTGAGAATATATTAGTGGTTAGGAGAAGGTTGCTGGGAGCCGTCCTGCCAAATAATTTTGCCTACTCCTCCTAGAGGTTAACTCAGGTGCCACTGACTCCCAGGACAGCTGGAATACATTAACACATGATTCTCTAGCCACTTAAGTAATGTTAAACCAAAAAGTGTTATGAGTATGTTGTGCAGATTTCACAGTCAATACAGCAAAGATATATCTCTTTAAATATAGTATGTTACATGTATGTTAATCTAGTTTTATTTTTCATTCCTTTTAGAACTGACCATCTGATTCCCAAGTAATCTTCTTTCATGTTCTCATCCTATTTGTCCACTTGGGGTGGTTTCTTGGTCTCAAGTTGACTTTCCTTTCTAATTTGCATTCCCCTTCCCTTATTACTTTTGATGACGGTTATTTGTGTTTGTTTGTTGTTTTCCTTCATTTCCTCTCTACTTCTGTCCGTCCTTCAAATGGTATATCAATTAGGCTTGTCTGAGCATACATGATAGAAAATCTTACATCAGTTTTTAAATAGATTGGAATTTGTTTGTGTCAAGTGATCAGAAGTCCTAGGGCAATGTTTTTCTTTTTTTCCACCTAGCCAGGGTAGAAATGATTTGATGCAAGAAAGAAGAAGAAGAAAAAAAAAAGCAATTTCTGTTTGGCATATGTCAAGTTTGAGAAGCTGATTAGATATTTCATGGAAGCATTCAGATAGGCAAATTTGGAGCTGGGAAAAGAATCCTCTAAAGACAGCGAATTACTCTTTCTATCCCTGGGCTTTATCACATGGCCCCTTACATAGTAGGCACTTAATACATATTCAAATTATTAAAAATATTATTCAAAAACTCTTTATGAAGCTCCTATATTGGGCCAGGCAGTACTCTAAGAGTTGGAGATAGACCAATAAGTACTACAGCTAAAATTCCTGTCTTTCTCCAACTTAACATGAATGAACAAATAAAATGTGTACACAGGACTGGATATCTAGCAAAGTATTTATTTAATTTTTCTCTCTATCTTAAAAAAATCTTTGAAAGTATTAATTTTAAAAAATGAAGCTGGGAGTGGTGGTACACGCCTGTGATCCCAGTACCTGGGAGCCTGAGACAGGAGAATCAGGTTTGAGGACAGCCTCGGCAACATAGTGAGACCCTGTTTCAAAACAAAGAGTATAAAATGACTGGGGGTGTAGCTCAGAGGTGGAATGCCCCTGGATTCAATCCCAGTACCCCCCTCCCCCCCAAAAAAAGACATTCATCTGCAGGATTAATTATAATAGGAGAGAGAGAGAGAGAGAGAGAGAGAGAGAGAGAGAGAGAGAGAGAGAGAGAGAGAGAGAGAGAGAGAGAGAGAGAGAGAGAGAGAGAGAGAGAGAGAGAGAGAGAGAGAGAGAGAGAGAGAGAGAGAGAGAGAGACAGAGAGAGAGAGAGAGAGAGAGAGAGAGAGAGAGAGAGAGAGGGACAGAGAGAAAGAGAGAGTGTTAGTTCATCATTTTGTTTCTTCTTTCCCTTTTAACTTTATTTTTGTTATCTTGGTGTGTTGGAGACCTCAATCGGAGGTCCAGTAATGGTGACAGGTGCTATTTACAGTTGCTTTGGAGTCAATTTATAATTTTCTCCTGAAAACTGTAATTTACAGGCACACTATTTTCTCTAGCAGGTGTGAAGTGGTTCTGTGCACCCACAGAGAAGGAGCGAATGTCACTCCTGAGGCTCGTGATAAAATTTCCTGGTGGATTCCTCAGGTGGAGCGAGAAGTCTTTCTCACCACCATTGGGCTCCGCGGCAGGCTGCCAAGGCTGAGAGGCTGCAGGGAAAATCCGTGAGTGCTATGGGGGTGTCTGTGTTCCCACTGCGGTGCTAAATATAGTTCTGGCAAGTTTTGTGTTAGTTAATCCTCTGTAAATGGAATTGGTGTCTTTTGGGCTTTTGGTAACTTAGAGCAACTCACAGTGATTCTTTTTTGCCCAGTGAAGTTTCTATTAAATAACAAAAATAATTAGTTTCAATGAATCTGTGTGTGTGTGTGTGTGTGTGTGTGTGTGTGTGTGTGTGTGTGTGTATGTGGTATTGGGGTTTGAACCCAAGGATGTTCTACCTCTCAGTTCCATCAATACCTCTTTTTATTTTTTGTTTTGAAACAGGGTCTCGCTAGGTTGCTGAGAATCTTGCTATGTTGCTGAGGCTGTCCTTAAACCTTCAATCCTCCTATCTAAGCCTTCCAAGTAGTGGGATTACAGGCATACACTACCACGCCTGGCTTCAATGATTCATTTTTATATGCTAAATATCAACCTCAATTCTCAGAATGGGTTATTTGATTTCTATGCTAGGTCCTTCTTGTTATGGCTTAGTGTGTGTGTGTGTGTGTGTGTGTGGTACTGGGAATTGAACTCAGGCATTCTACCTCCAAGCTACACCTCCAGTCCTATTTTTATGTTTTATTTTGAAACAGGGTCTCACTAACTTTCGGAGGGCCTCAGGAGGTTGCTGAGGCTGCCTGCAAACCTGGGATCTTCCTATCTCAGCCTCCCATGTACTGGGATTACAAGTGTGCACCACCATGCCTTGCTTTAAGTAATTTTTTTTAAACCCAAGTTTTCACTGTTAACAAAGAGGAAGCTGAAGAGCAGGTTAGTCATCTTTTGCCTCATTAAACAAGGTGTACATTTCTTAGGAAGTACATTTTCAAAGAGGATTTTCCTTTATGATTGACCTAATCGGGGAAAAGGTAGCCTTTCTAAATAAGATATACTAGTCCCCTCTCCCACCCCCTTTTTGGTACAGGGGATTGAACCCAGGGATGTTCTTCCTCTGAGCTATACCCACAGCCCTATTTTATTTTTTGTTTTCAAACAGGGTCTTGCTAGGTTGCTGAAAATCTTGCTAAGTTGCTGAGGCTAGTCTTGAACCTGTGATCCTCCTGTATTAGCCTCCCAAGTACTGGGATTACAGGTATGCACCACCTTGCCCGGTTCATTAGTCCCTTCTTATCTGAAGTTTTACTTTCTGTGGTTTTGTTGTGGGATAACCCGGTCCCACACGTGGGTCCTTGGCATCCGTGATAAAAAGAATTTTAACACGTGCCATTTAGGAACAAAAAGTGGGAATTTATTTAGGAAAATAAGGGAAAGGGGAGAAAAACAGGTGAGCGGACATCTTCCTGTCCTGATGCGCTTCCCAGGTCCCAAGAGAGCGAGGCATGGTTTACTCCTTTCCTTTATAGGCTTTTAAGAGGGCTGGGCACAGAAGAGGTCTGGACCTCCTCCTTCTTCAGGAATTGGTGGGCGCAAATTGAGTAGGTGGTCCAAATTGAGTCCTTCCTCTTTCTCAGGTTTCAAGATGGGTCTGCCCTTGGCTGTAAATTTCCAGTGTCCTTTGTCCTGGCTCTTAGGTGGGGGGCAGGGCCTAAGGAACTTCCAAAGGTGGAATGGAGCCTGCTGCGCTTCAGTTTTAAGTGTTTATATTAAAGTGATATCTGTATTTTTCTTTCCCATTTGTCTCCTTCCTGCCTAATTATTTCTGCTATCCTACATCAGTTTCGGTTATCCATAGTCAACTGTCATCTGAAAATATCAAATGGAAAATCTCAGAAAGTGTACAATTGATAAGTTTGAATTGCTTACCATTCTGAGTACCATGATAAAAATCTCACACTAGTTCACTCTGTCCTGTACAGGACAAGAATAATCCCTTTGTCCAAAGTATTCATGTTATATACACTCCCTGCCCATTAGCTACTTAGTAACTAGTACTTGGTTATCAGATTGACTGTTGTAGCATTACAGGGATTGTATTTAAGTAACCCTTATCTTACTTCATAATGGTCCCCAAAGACCCCAAAGAGTTAGAGTACTAACTGATGCTGGAGATTCAGATATGCCAAAGAAAAAGGTGTAAAGTGCATCCTTTAAGTGAAAAGGTGAATATTCTCCACTTACTGAGGGAAGAAAAAAATTGTATGCGGAGGTTGCTAACATATATGGTAATTTATTGTTGTGCCTAATTTTGTTGTGCCTCTTACTGTGCCTAACTTATAAATTAAACTTTCTTATAGTTATGCATATATAGGGAAGAAACAGAAAATATAGAGGGTTTAGCACTGTCCAGAGTTTCAGACATCTATGGGGGATGTTGGAACCTAGTCCCCCTGGAGAAGGGGTTTGCTTTTATAACCACCGGTTACTCTGTGTACTGTACACCTCATTGAGGTCAGAATTTAAAAGGCCTGAACTTAAAAATAATAGAGCTAAAATATTCCTTAATGTACAATAAGTGCTTTAAAAGAATTTATAGGTACTGTCTTGGGAAAGCTTGAGGAAAACTTTCATAGATGTACATTTTATGACTTAATACACACCTTTTCCCCTTTCCCCTGCCCAGTGAATTCCCACATGGATATTTCTGAATTCCTATACCAAATGTACACATGTGTGCATGTCTGTGCACGTGTGTATGTGTGTGAGCACATGGCACATTAGGCACCATTTCTCATAAAGCTATGGAGTGTGACTATCATAGCTCTCTAGGTCAATGCAGAGCAGCCACTCTGCTAAGCTGCTTTGTTTGCGGTTCCAGATTATTCTGGGGCTGTGTTTTAAGTGTTTTTGTTTGTTTGGTTGGTTGGTTTTTGTCAGACAGTTAAATTTCTTTGCCTGGCTGATCAGCAGAATTGCAAGACAGTTATCGTTTCCTGTTCCTGGTGATGGGAGGTAACTGGAGAGCTCTGCATTGCCCCCCTTTTAGCTGTACACACTCACCCCGTGGGCTTCCAGAACTTTCTGTTTGGCGATGCTCAGCTTCCCAGAAGTTGATGGATCACAGTCATTACTTTTATGTTAATGTGCCCTAAAGGTGACTTTAAGCTTTTTGATCACTATGTGGGGGGGATAAGTGTGGAGGCAAACTGCTGTGTAACAAATTACCACAGATTTCTTGGTTTAAAATAACACCCTCCAAAGCCGGGCGTGGTGGCGCATGCTTGTAATCCCAGCATTTGGGAGGCTGAGACTGGAGGATCCGGGTTCTCGATCAGCCTCAGCTACTTAGTGAGGCAGTCCACAACTTAGTGAGACCCTGTTTCAAAATAAAGAATAAAAAATAGGACTGGGGGTATAGCTCAGAGGTACAATGCCCCTGAGTTCAATCCCTAGTACTGTAAAAAACAAAAAACAAAAAACAAAACAAAACCAAAACAACACCCTCCATTCTCTCACAGGTTGGGTCTGAGGTTTAGAAGTCTGAGCAGGTTTGACTGAGTTCTCTGCCCAGGTTGTCCTCAGGCCCAAGTCAAGGTGTCGTGAGAGACACTGTATATAAGAAATGTTTTTTTCTCTCGAAATTCTGGAACCAGCTTAGGTGTCTGTCAACAGATGAATGGATAAAGAAAATGTGGCATATATACATAATGGAGTTTATTCAGCCACAAAGAACAAAATTATGTCATTTTAAGGAAAACAGATGGAACCGAAGAGCATTAAGTTAAGCAAAATAAGCCAGGCTCAGCAGGTCAAAGGTTATATGTTTTCTCTCATATGTAGAAACGAGGGGGAGAGAGAGAGAGAGAGAGAGAGAGAGAGAGAGAGAGAGAGACAGAGACAGAGACAGAGAGAGACAGAGAGAGGGGAGGGGAGGGGAAGATTTCATATTGCAGGAAAATCAAAGGGAAACCAGTAGAGAAGAGCAAGGGGCCCAGGGGGAAGGAGGAGGGGAGGCGAGGGAAGGGGAGGTAGAGGGATATAATGGACCAAAATGCGTGTGTACAAATATGTAACAATGAATCCCGCTATTATGTTTAATTATAGTGCACCAATAAAAGAAATATTTAGAAAATCCTAATAACTGGATATGAGGGAAAAATGTATACAAATGACAAGTAATAGGGGTTTGGATTTCTGATCTTGGCATGATGACTTCTCTTTTTTTCAGAAGCATGGAGGCCTATAGATTAATGTAAACAGAAATAATCACCCCAAATATAAAAAATGAAAGATGATAAATTATTTCATTTTTTTTCTGACATTGGGGATCTTTGAAGATCAACCATTGCATCTCTTTATTTTTGTATACTTTTATTGGTGCGTTGTAGTCTCACATCCTAGTGACAGTGACATACATGCGCACAGCACTTGGTGAGCTTCCCTGGTCTCCCTCCTGTATTACATCTCGTGCATGTTTCTTCTTTCCCATAGTTCATTTCTTTTATTACACATGCTTGGTTTTTTTTTTTTTTCATTTCTTTCATTTTGAGCCGGTGGCTACACTATGTTTTGTCACCAGCAGCAATCGCTGGTGAGTTGAGAAGAGGATTTATTGATGGTCTCTGTTGTCCGCATAGCCGTTAGCCTGTCTGAGATGCTCTGTGCTCAAATATTACAAGTCATACAATGGGGCCGCCTCTTTCTAACAAAGGATCTATATAATCCTTTATCTCTAGGATCCACCACCTGGTGTTCTCAACAGCCCTGAGCACAGAACAATTCCCAGTTTAATCAAACCGGAATACAAAAGGAGCAACGGGGGCCTCCGTGTGCGATCCCTTGAACTTGTTCCAGGGAAAGGGATCTTTTGTTACAGAGACAGCTCATTTTAGAGTTCAGTGGCCTGTGACACTGCCCCAGCTGGCAGCTCAGCAGGGACCTTCTGATACTTTCCTATACTGGAAAGACATTTTTGTGTTTTTTTGGTGGGAAGAACAGTAGAAGTATGGCTAAAAGATACTTGGTGGGAGGCGGTAGTGGGACCAGGAGAGAGAAGGGGACAGCGGTATTTGTGAATGCCTTCAGCAATTTTGTGATTTTTATTCAAATATGTGCTTCCTTTCTTTTTGGAGTCTTTGCTTTATAAGATTGAGGGATGTTTGTGTGTTTACTGGTGGTAGTGGTGATGCTACTGTCGGATTTTTAAAAAGATATTCATTTTAAAGGCCCTTGGGTTGGTGCTAGAGAGGAAAGGGGGAAACTGTCCATTGCCCACAATCATTTTGAAGCGCCTAATCCTTTTCCTAAATTGAAAATGTTCTTTCTGGACATATGTTTTCTTTAATATGCGCAAGCTAGGGAGTCACTGGTATACCAGAGGGACTCAAGATAATGGAGGAGAAACCTCAGTGGAGCCAGGGAAGTGGTCTAAGGGAAGGGGAGGGGGAAGACTGAGGTTCATTATTGGAAATACTAACATCGTCTGTGTGTACATATGTGAAAATCCCAATGTCAGTCTCAGTCCTCTGTATGGGAAGTGGGGGGGAGACAAGAGGTGGAGGGGCACCAAGTGCTGTGTACACATATGTCAGTGTCAACATGGTTTACATTATGATGGGAGACCATAATGCACCAATAAAAGCATATTTAAAAAAAAGAAAATGTTCCTTCCTACTGGGATTTTTTTCTCCCCCAGAGGAAAGAGGTGAAAAATTCCCAAAGCCATTGTAATTTCAAAATAAATCTTAGAGAACCCTAAAACTGTAGAGCTGGGGTTATCTCAGAATCATCTGGTCTAACCCAGCCAATCTGCCCATGGGCAGGAGTCTCCAGGACCACACCCACAGGGTGATCAGAATTTTGAATAACAAGACTTTCTTCAGAACAGGAACTTGGGGGCAGACAGAGTTAGTTTTATTTATTATTATATTTTTGGTGCTGGAGATTGAGCTCGGGGGCATTCTACCTATTAGCTACACTCCCAGTTCTATTTTATTTTGAAATAGGGTCTCACTAAATTGTTAGGAACCTCACTAAGTTGCTAAGGCTGGCCTTGAACCTGTGACCCTCCTGTCTCAGCCTCCCAAATATTGGGATTATAGGCACACGCCAGGCTCAGAGCTTGTTTTAAATCTTCATTCTACTACTTCCTGCCTATGTGACCTTGAATAAATTATTTGGCTTCCCTCAGTCTTGATTTCCCTACCTTATAATGAGGAAAACAGTATTTAACCTATGGCCAAGTTATGAGGATTAAGAGTTATGAGAATAACCAATGTAAAGTGACTCTGATGAATTTTTGTCCAAAAATAGTATTATGGGGCTGGGTGTGGTGGCACTTGCTTGTAATCTCAGTACTTGGGATGCTGAGACCAGAAGATCCGGGTTCATGGCCAACCTCAGCTACTTAGTGAGGCTCTCCACAACTTAGTGAGACCCTGTTTCAAAAGAATAAAAAATAGGACTGGGGGTGTGCGAGTATAGCTTAGAGATAGAATGCCCCTGGGTTCAATCCCCAGTACCACACACACACACAAAATGGTACTATGGATTTACATGGTACAAATTAATGTAAGAAATAATGTGGGTAGATACATGTCCAAACTAAAGGGGCTCGTATAATCTCAGTACTTGGGAGGCTGAGACAGGAGGATTGCTGGTTTGTGGTCAGCCTCAGCAACTTAGTGAGGCCCTCTGCAACTTAGTGAGACCCTGTATCAAAATAAAAAACTAAAATAAGGCTAAGTATAGCTCAGAGGTAGAATGCCCCTGGGGTCAATGCCCAGTACCACAAAAACAGAGAGAGAGAGAGAGGAGAGAGAGGTGTGTATCAGAGTGATTTTGCTAAAATATAAGTCAGATCAAATCTCTTTTTGACTCAAAATTCTCTAGTGGAATCTCTATTCCCTATTCCAGTAATAAAAGTTTAAGACTCTATAATAGCTTGCAACAGTGCTGCTCAGCCTGGTACGTGGAGCTGTGATTGTTTGCAAAATGTTTGTTACTAGTCCATGAGGAAATTATGAGCTTGTGCCAGATTGTAAATTCATTGTGTCACCAAACACACTGTCTAGTGTACCTGACGCTCACACAAGACTTTCTCAGCGAAGGAAGCTGATTTGTATTCTAGTTCAGTCTTCTTGCAGACTGGCACTTTTGGAAATCAAAAGCTTGATCAATGGACAGTATTGATACTGAAATGTATGAATACCAAATTTTGGGGGGATGTTCATCATTATTTGGTTATACTATTATTATCATTTCAAAAAATTGTTAAGTGAAAATGATACCACTTTAATTGATTTTCACTAATTACAATTAAGAATGGGTATTAGTTCCATATTTTGGGCTCTTATTTTGTCTTGTGGAGTATCAGTATTCATTTTTAATTGAATGGTTATTTTTAAAAAATATTTTAACAACTTATAACAGTCCCTAACTTTTTTATTTTTGCTGTGCATTTTTTTCTGTCTCATGCTATTATTTTTGTCCTTAAGTTTTACATATTAGAAGTTTTGAAACTTCATTTGGTTGCATGTGTTGATTTTTTACATTTCTAGTATCTTCTGTTATTTTGGGGTTTAGAATTCAACCTTCCTTTAGACGTTTAATTTTTATACTTTTTCATTTGAATTCTGATTTATGTAAAAGTTGCAATTATATAGAGTCCATATATACTCGTTATCAAATTTCTGCAACCAGACATAACCAAAGCACAACTGAAAACAAAACAAAACAAAACAAAACACTAACATGGGCTCGTTTCACCAGTTTTCCGCCATTGCTCAGTTCCTGTCCCATGATTCAGTTCCAGAGCCCACAACGCATTTAGCTGTGGAGTTTCCTTAGTCCCCTCTGGAAGATGGCACTTCCTTAGTCTTTCCTTGTCTTCTATGACCTTGACACTTTTGAAGACTATTCATCAGTTTTGTAGAATGCTGTTCTATTCAACCTTATTTTTTTCTCCCGAGTAGGTTGAGGTCATGTATTTCTGGTAAGAATATAACAAAAGTAATGTCAGCACCCTTCCTGGTGCATCTAGTATAGGATTCATGAAGTCACTACATGTTGTTATTGGGGCTATCTAGCTTAAGGAAGTATATGTTGGGTTTCTGTTCTGTAAATTTAGTATATCCTCCTTTGCAATTTATGAATATCTTGGGGGAGATAATTTGAGACCTTGTAAATATCCCATTTGTCATCTATCTATCCCTATCTATCTATCTATCTATCTATCTATCTATCTATCATCTATCTATTTTGGAACAGGGGATTGAACCCAGGGACATTCTACCTCCTAACTACCCCATACCCTAGCCCTTTTTAAAAGTTTTGAAACAGGGTCTTGCTAGTTTGCTGAGGGTCTTGCTAGGTTGGTGAGGCTAGTCTTAAACCTGTAATCCTTCTTTCTCAGCCTTCCAAGTATGGAAACTGTAGGCCTGGGCCATTACTGCTGGCTGTCCTCCAATTTTTGCCCTGTAATTTCAGGATCTATCTGTGGCTCTTGCGATGTAATTATTATCATTGTGTTTTAATGGTGATTCTTCTATTTCCCTGTTTCTTCTACTTTCATTAATTGGAATTCTTCTGTAAGGAAGTGTCATCTTTATCGCCTTGATTTATTTATGTAGTCATTTGTTTATTTTGGTATGGGTCCATAGATACTTCTTTTGTTGTATGACCTCTAATTTTACCCTAAAACTGTGCCTGTCCCTGTTGGGTAGGTGGGGAGAAGTAGAAACAGGGTTGGTAAGGTCTTGTAGAGATTAACGTGTCCTTTTGGATTCTGTGATCTTCTGACTGCCTGGAGCTGAAGGAATCATGGCCCCAGGGAAGCCAAGTACCAAGTTAAAGGTTGTTGCTATTTATTATTTGCTGTGAGTAGGGTCCCAAGACAACACTTAGGACAACAACAGACTGGACACATGTCATCTCAATGATTCTGAAATTAATGCCTGACAGGAGAGAGAGGAATCCCAAGGTCTCATTTCCAGTCCAGTACTATTTCTGTGTTCTCGAGAAAGCTTAAGGCTGAGTGCTACACTTCTGAGGATATACCATCTGGTTGTCTCTCAGCTTTCTGGATTTTGCAACACAAGGAAAGAATTGTAGCATGTGAGTCTGTGTAAACTTTATTCCGGTGGTGTGTTTTATTCCTTTTGTCACAGGGGAGGGCAGATACTGCCAGGTAATGAGTGCTGCATGCCTCATCAAATGGGTGTTTTGTGTCAAGAGTCTTGGCTTGAGTCTGTCGCCTTTGACGCATCCCAGTTCTCAGTGGCTCTCTTCCCATTGTCACCTGATACAGCTGGCTGAGTACGCTCTTGTCTGTGACTAACCAGTGCTTCTCTTGCTGGATTAGTCTGCAGAGATCACAGGACAGCTTGGCTTCTTCCTTCCTCAAACAATGTACTATTAATGCCAACCATGGGGAACTTGGTGTAAAGCCACACAGACACTTGGAATCACTGAGTCACTTCAGAGAGGCCCGTGCTCATGAATGAGAGGGAACAGGCCCCAACCAACCAGCCACTAGACTTGTTAGAAAGTCTAGTCTTTCCCATGTGTGTGTTAAACCTTTGGGCATATGATGGATTTAGATGAAGAAGAATTTTCTGATGCTAAGGATTGAGATAAATGAGATTACTACCCAAAAAATCGTATGTGTGAAAGTGGCGTAGACCTAATAAGTACCCCCTTAAATTCTTTCTTGCTACGTCGATTCTTTACAATTTTCTGCTTTAGTAATCTGTCTGTAATTTGAAAGATAAATCTCGTTTTTGAGTACTTTTAGATGGATATGCTGTCAGTGTAAGCCAGTGACAAATGTTACCAGCCTGACAGTTAGACCTTGTTTAGTTTTGTATAGTTTAGTCTTGGATAGTTACAAGACTATTTAGTCTTATATTAATGAATTTAAGTAATACATATTTCATTTAATTCAATATAGTCTTGTTACTGTATCTACGAGGCTGGGCAAATCTCTGATGCCCACTGCGGGAAGAAAGTACGAAGGACAGGGAAGGTGAGATACTAAACACCCTTGGCTAACCTTGTTTATCTTTGATTCTTCTTTTTTTAAAAAAATAAAACAAAATAAAAAATAATATTAGATTCCAGTCCCAATTACTCAGTACAATTTATTCTTTCAAAATATATTCACTAATCTAGTTACCCATGCCATGCACTGTGCTAATGTCACTGAAAAGATAGCTATGAATAAAGTGGCCTTAATCTCTTGGAGCTTTAGCTCTATAGCAAGCAATGCGATCCAGTAGCACTGTGAGCTCTCGTTGTAACCAAAAAAAATTCTTAATAGCTACGTAAAAACAAAACAAAAACACTCAAAGCAGGCAGGTAGTATTAATTTAAGTAATACATATTTCACTTAATTCAACTTAGCTAAAATATTATGTCACCTATAAATGATACCAAAATTATTGAGATATTTTACATTCTTTTTAGTGTGTTGTCCTCAAAATTTGGCATATATTTCACACTTACAACATATCTCAAATTGTATTAGCTACATGTTCAGTTCTAGTTGATGTAGGCTTTCTAATATCTTATATGTTATCACACAAGTAAATATTTATATGGTAATGGTAACAGGTGCTATCAGGAATCTGGAATGGGAATTTGGCTTAGTTGGCAATTGGGAAGGGGTTTGGGCATGCTGATGGCGGAACTTGAGGGGTGAATTGGAGGAAGCCAGTTCTGAAGGAAGGTAGGGCGCTGCAGGCAAAGGGAACAGCTCATGTGAAGTCTTTGCTTGAAAGCGCAGCGACACTGAGGTCAGTCTATGGAACCTGGCGAGGGAGCGGAAGAATGATGCTACTAAGAACAGGAAGAGAGAAATCATCCAGGAGAGATCTGATTTTAGAGGAGAGACACTGTTGACTCTATGATATTGATATCAGCTACAAATGACAGAGACATGGGATAGGAAACTAGCAGAGACAAGGAACTGTCAGGGCTGATGACATCGGCTAGTTATCTTTTTTTGTTGAAGTCCTAAAGTCGAAGCTTCTTCTCAAGGGCCATTCCTTGGGTGGGCTGGAAACCACAATAGAGATGGGTCGAAGGTGGGAAAGTTGGCCAAATAGCCCAGGAGGGGAAGAGATAGTGGGTAAACTTACAGGATGTCCTAGAGAAACCCAAAGGTCATGGAGAAGGGGAGGCGCTAAACTCAGTAGTTAGGTTTTGGAGCCAACAGGAAAAGGAATGGAAGATTGTGTCAAAGGGTAGAAGCCCGAGAGAGGTGGAACAGAGTGTGTTTGGAGAATAAGCCCAGGGGATCAAGAAGGGCAAGTCAAAAGTGGTAGGTGAGCAGTAGCTTTCATTAGCTGGCAGCTCACAGCAGGATAGGGGCTGGATGAACCAGGTTTAGGGGTGAAGGGGGCAGTAGGTACATTAAACAATTTTCATTTTGCCAACACAGTCACGTATCACATGATAATGTTTTGGACAATGACAGGTCACATATACGATGATATGCAACAGGTAGCCTAGGTATGTTGTGGGCTATACCATTTAGGTTTGTGGAAGTGGACTCTATGATGTTCGCATGATGGTGAAACTAACGACAAAGTTCTCAGAATTTACCATTGTGGTTAAGCAGTGCATGACTGTACTTCTACATACTGGTGGTTTCAGAGACTGGAAAGAGGCCCTAGAACATAGGCCCATTGCTCCAAGAGCCATGGCATGCTTCTGAGCCCAGAAAGAAAGCGTACCTGTCTGGGCATTATGAGGAGGCTGCTCCAACTGTTCCCTTCCAGCCTCTCTATTGTCCAGCAAGCAAGGTGTCTGCTGCACTTAGTGGTGATGATAACTGATATTCATCTTCTAAACGCTGAAATCTCTCCTGGCCCTATCATCACAGGAGAAGGCTGGGCCTTCCTAAATCACCAGGTCTCTGGTCAACAATCACAATTTTCTTTTGGGTTAACATGTAATAATTATACATATTCATGAGGTGTAGTAATAACTATATTATGTATATATGTATGTATATGTATGTGTGTATATATATGCCCGTATACACATATGGAAATCCCCAGCACTAAAAATAAATATATATTACTTATTTGTATTATCTTTACTTAAAAATGTATATTTATCTTTGGTGCTGGGGATTGCTACACTCCCAGCTCTTTTTTATTTTGAAACAGGGTCTCGCTGAGTTGCTGAGGCTGGCCTCCAAACTGTGATCCTCCTGTCTCAGCTTCCCAAGTGTTGGAATTACAGGTGTGCACCACCACACCTGGCTACAGTGTGATATTTCAATTCATGCATACTAAATGCACGGATCAAATCAAATTCATAATAGGTTAGATGGGCAGCTAGGCTGATTCCATATTTTAGCTACTGTAATCAGTGCTGCACCGAACATAGGTCTTTTTGGTGTGTTGGTTTCACTTCCTTTAACAATCATGACATTTTAAATCTTGAACTCACCTTGATGCATCTAAAGCTTGCTGTGTTTATGCTGCAGTCCCATGAAGAAGGTTGATTCATAGGCCCTGGGGTTTGTGTTTTCCACACTCTCACCTGGCATGCTGAAACAGCCAATTATTCTCTCAGTAGCAAAGAGAGAATTTGGCAGTTGGTAAGATGGGCAAGGAACCTGTTGGAAGACCTGGTTCTGAGCTGGCAACTGTAAATGCTGCAATTTCAAATGAAACAAAGAAAAACCATTTATAGACCAGAGGCCTTTTAGCTGAGAGGGGAAAAAACAACAACAACAAAAAAAAAACCCCACCCTGTGCTATGTTAAACTAATGTGATAATGTTCCGCTGTGGGGTGTGGGGGGAGCTTGGTTTTCAAGGACAAAGATTTTGTTTGGTAATATTTGTGGAAATGTTTGTATCTACTCTCTAGGGCTTAACTCTGACAATCCCTCCCCTTTAAACATCAGAAGGTAAGAATGATTGGTGTATGAATAATAAGAGCCAGCAATGTACGCACCAGGGTCATCATATACCCAGCCTGGAATAGTAGCTCTTCATCTAGGCTTGTCAAAATAACTGTGTCCACATTTATTGATTATGTTAACTAAACAGTGATTAAGAGCTGTGTTAAGCAACTGGGCATGGTGGTTCATTCCTGTAACCCCAGTACTTGGGAGGCTGAGACTGGAGGATCGCAGGTCCAAGGCCAGCCTCAGCAACTTAGTGAGACCCTCAACAACTTGATGAGACCCTGTTTCAAAACAAAAAAATAAAATAGGGCTAGGGGAGTAGCTAGGAGGTAGAATGCCCCTGGGTTCAATCCTCAGCACCACAAAAAAACAGAGGGGTAGGTGAGAGTGCTGTGTTAAAACTTTTTGGCACAAAGCAGAGGTTTTTTTTTTTTTTTTAATTAGCAAATCAAGAGATATATGATTAGGTCTTTTGTTGTAAGCCATCCTTCCTGATGATGGCATACTTCAGTCCTTGTTTGGATGGAGAGGGAGATAGAAAGGAGAGGTGGCAGAGGAGGTTCGAAGCTGGATGGGATCAGATCCTTCAAGACTTTTGAGGTCATAGCCAGGAGTTTAGATTTTATTTGAAGAGCAATAAGAAGCTAGAGGAATGTTTTATACAGGGGAGTGTTTATAAGGCTAATTTGTATTTTTATGAGTATTTGGCTGCATCGTGGAATGGCTATGCCAGACCTAGAGAGAAAATAAATTTACCAGTCTAATTCTGGTTCTGAGGCTGGTTCAACACCTCACAGAGACAGGAAAGGAGCAGGTCAGCACTCTAGTAAGGGGTTTCCACTGGCCATGGTTCTAGCTAATGCACCAGAATCAAAGGAAATATGTACAAAAGGGTTCTTTGTTTAAAGAGAAGTCATGCTTAGGAACAGGTTTGAAAAACTTGAAAACGTGATGATAAATGTCAGGCTTGCCTTGTTTCAGGGACTGACATGTATCAGGTGTGGGCTGTACAGACTTAGCAGAGCAGAAGGTTACCTAAACGGGTTTCTTGGCAGGTTTCCCAATATTGCTTCTTTGGGGGCAACTCCCACCCTTGAGAAGCATGCTGGGGGATTTGCCTCCAGAAACACCATCTGGGAGTTGAAGTCCACCCCTCTGTGTCCTATGGAGACAGACTTCCCCTGTCTTCACTGAGCGGATCAGCATCTGCTCTCCTCTTACCAGAGCCTGTGTGAGGCGTGGGTGCACCTGCCCTCATATAGCTGATCGTGCAGGGGAGAGAAAGAGCTCATCTTTGTCAGTTAATTTTACTGCAAAAGCTCCTTTATTACCAAGAGGAAATTTCAGGGTACAGATTACATGCAATCCTCTTTATCTTCTTTTGTTAGGAGTCATTTAATGATTAAGCAGCTCCTGATATGGGTCCTATGCCTGGGCTGCAGGAAGCCAGGGTGCACTCTGGTAACCCTGGAACCCCGGCACACTTGTGTTCTTCCTCTCTGTTTCAGCTCAGCTCTACCCCTCAGGAGCTGGACTGGACAGGCTCAGCTGATTTGTGTCTCTCCCTCTGGGTCTGAGGTTTCCAGGGACGCAAAACCCATTTAAGGGTGAACCCAAATGTCCCCTTTTAGCTGCAGGCTGGCTGGTTTTCCTTGGAGTCACCTGAATAGCGCGCAGGTTACAGTTTCTGGGTTTTTGCCCTTGCACCTTGCTGGACTCCTTTTATTTTTGCTCTCTATCTCTGCTCTGCTCAGCTGAGACTCAGTTCTCTATTTACATAGTGTCTTTACTAGCAAAGCCCTGGCTTTCTAGGCTGTATTTCTCTGTTGAATTTCCTCTCTTTTCACAATACTGTACCCTCCAGACATAAAGCAGCA
The DNA here is from genome assembly GCA_004027655.1 of Graphiurus murinus. Lineage (NCBI taxonomy): Eukaryota > Metazoa > Chordata > Mammalia > Rodentia > Gliridae > Graphiurus > Graphiurus murinus. The sequence goes on from PVLC010003429.1 coordinate 72,946, forward strand.
AGGTCCTTCCTTTTATCTTTTACATCTTGAACTCTGGAACCTGATGCGTGTGGAACATTCTCAGGGTCATATTCCAGGGCCATTATGCAATAAGTTTTACAACATCAATAGATTTTGAAAATCCAACTTGTTTATTTTAAAGATCATCTCTGTGGAACTTTATTAATTAGATTTCTTCTAGGGTTTTTCCTACAAGTTGTTTGTTGTCTTAGTTTCCACATTTTAAACCTCTATGTATAATTTTCCAAGAGGTATCTGATCTCCCCCTCCCTGGCTATCTACTCTTTTCCTTGAAGAATAATTTGTGCTACATCTAAGGTGAAACGATTTTCTAAAAAGCACTCAGGATATTTTTAAATGTACATTTTGAGCTGTAAATTGAGATGTCATTTTCCCTTCAGTAATTACTGTTAAAAGTAATTTTAGGTATGATTACAATGCACCAACTATTATAAAAAATTAGAAAAAAATAGCTGGGCGTGGTGGTACACGCTTGTAATCCCAGCATTTGGGAGGCTGAGACCGGAGGATCTGGGTTTGTGGCCAGCCTCAGCCACCTAGTGAGGCACTCCTCAACTTAGTGAAACACTGTTTCAAAATAAAGAATAAAAAATAGGTCTGGGGAGTGTAGCTCGGAGGTAGAATGCCCCTGAGTTCAATCCCCAGTACCAAAAAAAAAAAAAACAAAAACAAAAACAAAAAAAAACCCCAAACAAACAAACAAACAAAACCCCACAACAACAAAAAGTAATTTTAGCTCTAATTTTTTTAGAAGAGGTGTGCCCTAATGACTGTGTCCCTGTGTGCATTTGTGAAAAGCCATGCTTCTGCAATCGATGCAAAAAGGCTCTTAAAATTGCCCCTTCCCACAGCTTTCTAGCTTGGTTGCAAATGCATGAGGAAGCGTTAAGGAAGTGAGGAGGGGTCTGGACTCAAGTGTTTCACAGGTAAAAGCTCAATGGACTGACCAGGGGAGGAAGCAACCCTTGTCTTGGATCTTGCTTGAGCGAATTGTCGGAATTCAGGGAGGATAACCCACTAATCATTTTTCCATCAATCTTTTCCAACGTATTGCTTTCCCTGAAGCTTAATTATATATGAAAATATAAACATAGAAGGACCATTCATCAGCGTATAGGGAAGTCGGAGTGTTTGTGGATTCTCCACTTGCCTTTTGTTTGATTGCACAGTAGTATTCCTGGTAATGGATAGTGGATTAGGTATTCAAAACCTCTCAGGATTCAAAGAGAAAGAAGATTTGCATAAAAAATCCAATATTACAAGCGTGGTGGTACACGCTTGTAATCCCAGCATTTGGGAGGATGAGACCAGTGGATCCAGGTTTGTGGCCAGCCTCAGCTACCTAGTGAGGCACTCCGCAACCTAGTGAGACCCGGTTTCAAAAGTAAAGAATAAAAAAATAGGGCTGCGGGTCGGCCAGCCTCAGCTACCTAGTGAGGCACTCCGCAACTTAGTGAGACTCGGTTTCAAAATAAAGAATAAAAAATAGGGCTGGGGGTGTAGCTCGGAGGTAGAATGCCCCTGAGTTCAATCCCCAGTACCGCAAAAAAAAAAAAAAAAAAAAAAAAAAAAAAAATAGGGCTGCGGGTATAGCTCGAAGGTAGAACGCCCCCGAGTTCAATCCCCAGTACAGCAAAAAAGAAAAAAAAAATCCAATATTCATTGAATTTGAAGTGGGCCCCTCAGGGACATGTTCTTCCTTCTCTCTCTATTCCTCACTTAGAGAAACAGATGCCTTACAGCGATACAACCAAGTCTTTGTGGAACCCCATGTCTGTACTTTTTGCTTCACCTTGATCTGTGACTTGTTACAGGTTTTGCATTAATGGAGTCTTTTCTTTTTTAAAAAATTAAGAACAAAGGGAATAGAGTTCAGACATAGACTCTTTTTTTTTTTTTTGCCTTCTCTCTTTTCATATTCCTCCCACCTGCCATTGTTGCCATCAAGATAAATTTTTAAAATATATACAACACTCCATGTTTACCATTGAAAAATTGGAAATACAGATTGACAAAAGAAAAAAAAAACTTACCCCAAATACTATCACATGGCAGTAACCCCAGTTAACAATTTGGTTGACAGCAATGTTCTCGCTGATATGGGTTTACAGACATGTTTTCATTATTATGCCTGGGCATGTCAGCGTCCATGAATTCTTTATAGGAGTACTGTTCACTGCTGGCCTATGTGTAAACTTTGCTGTTTCTGTAACTATGGATAGCCATAGTTCCTGAAACCAAGTATAGCAGGGTGATGAGAAAACAATTAGACTACAGTGTAATGTGACCCAATGCCAAGGAAAGATGGCATGAACTGTGTGGTTCCCATCCTGTGCAACCTCTTGGCTTGTGAGGACAGGGAAGTCCCTCTCAGGGCAGTAAACAGCTTGTTTCAAAGATGCAGACTGAATAGCATGGGGTTACTGTGAGATTGCTAAGTGCTTTTTTTCCCCTAGTCTCCCCATTCTCTTAAATGTCTGGCCTCATTAATAATTAAAGAAAGATTAGTTGAAACAATCATGAGCTCTACTTTTAATTAAATTAGCAAAAAATTAACTACAATGAAAAAAACTGACTGCATACATGGAGGTATGAGGAAATAGAGGCATTCATAGGCTGGTAAATTGCTCCAGGGACTCTGGAGTACATTCTGTCCGATTATAAAAAAGAACAATAAAACTGACTTTGTTCTCTTTTACTGTTATCACCTACATTATGAGATATCGATGGAGAAACTAGAGGGGGGTGGGGAGAGAGAGAGAGAGGGAGAATAATTTATTTAAAGATACAGTTTCAATCATGAGTAATTGGTAAGAGCATTGTCAAGAGATTCCCCTTCTATTTCATCATCCTTGGAAATATGTCTCATGAAGTTCAGAGAGCTCTTCTAAGTAATAAATGCACAGAATTGCGATTGAACTTCCAGACATAGCAGAAAAGTCTTCTGTGTGTTGAAAGATGGAATTAGTGACTTACCACACAGGATAAGCTGATTATGGACTTTCTTTATTTCTGCCAAATTTGTCTGATATATAAACTAATGCTGATGAGGGAGATAATGGAATTTTAGAATTAACAGAGGTCTTAGGGATCTTAAAAGACATAATATTTAACCTACTAGCTGAGACAGGAACCTTGTCTAAGGACAGAGACATATGTCTGTCTGGCCATTGTTGGATCAACTGATTACTTCTTGTTTGCAATTTGTTGGAAGCTTTATTATTTTGAGAGTTCTTCCTTATGTTAGAAGAAAATCAACCTACTTGCAGCTTTTGTCTGTAATTTCATTGCAGCTTTCATAGTTTATGTAGAATACGTCTGGTTCCTCTCTGAGTTTTTCTTTTTTTCTTTTTTTTCCCAGGCTGAAAAGTCTTGCTCTTTTAGACTTTCCTCAAATATTCAGCATATGTCCCCCCCACCCCCGGAAGCATAGCATTGCAACTTGGGCTATTAAAGCTCCACAGAAGGAAATGTCTTTAATATCCTGGGTGTGGTCCAAACATAGAGAAGGCTGAGTAGGGGTGTTCATTCATGACACCACACGTCTCTGAATACTAAGGCCCCACTCACTTTTATCCCTGCCATTTATCCACGATGTGTGTGTAGACAAGTAAAGCCCACAGTATTTTTACTTGTATGGCATTTTGGGCCCTTCTCTAGTCTATAAGATTGCTTATTTGAATCTAAGTTCAGCACATTTTTCATATATGTGAAATCTTGACAAGGAATCATTTATATACAATAACAACCAATGAACTGAGAAGTACAACTCAATGAGTGTTTACATAAGTGGTCACCCATCTAACCACCACTCAGTCAACACAGAGAATGTTTCCAGCACCCCAGAAGGTGCTGGAATCAATAACCCCCACATGTAACCACTATTCTAACCTCTATCAACATAGATGTTTATCTGTTTTGAACTTCATATAAATGGAGTTTTATAATTCCAATTCCCATGTTTGTGTCTGTGAGATTCGTTTATATTGTTGAGCGAGACAGAAACTCATTCTTTATTGCCATGTGGAATTCCATAGTATGCATTATACCATTATTTATTCATCCATAGGCTTTTAAAAATAAAGCTGTCATGACTATTTTAATACAAGCCTTTTGGCAAATATAAACACACATATATTGGTTGGTTATATACTCAGGAGTGGGATTGCTGGGTCACAGGGTGCATACGTTTGGCTTGGTACATATTGCCAGGCAATTTTCCAAAGCAGTTGTATCAATTTATATTCTCAATAGTAATGTATGGAGCTCCAGTTCCCCATGTCTTCTTTAGCACTAGTTCCTTTAATCCTTTTTCATTTATCCATTTTAAAGAGGTGTATAGTGTCATCTCGTTTTAATTTGTGATTTCCTGATCACTGGTTCTCCACATAATTTTCATGTAAAGTTAACCATATAGTTTGGCTCCGTTGAATTCATTTTGGATAGTTACTTTATTATTCCATGAATTTGTTAATCCACCTAATTTCTTGTTACCTGCTCATATTATTCGTATGTCATTTTATGTTTTCCTTTAAGACGCTATAATATGAGGATAAGAACAGAATGTGGTTCAAGCCCTTATAATTTGATATCAGTGGGCTTATTTGCATGCTTGGATAGACTAATCAACCAGTTATGCCCTTAACCTTACTGTGTGGTTATCAGCACACATTTCACCATGCTTTCAATTAAATTATCTAGAAATATTGCAATTCAGATCCTTCCATGCCTATAGTAGTATTCTGATCCATCAATTTAGTTGGTACTCCTGAAAAAGTGAAGTTTAAATTGCTATTCTTTGTGGATCTCTTTCTGCAGAATGGCTCCCATTAGTCATTTATTTCATCTCTAAGCTCATAAATCATCCTTTCAACAAACTGTCCTAATGTTTTTTTCCTAATGACATATCTTCTACTTTATAAATCGACAGCATTTGTAACTTATTACTTAAAACAAAATTATGGTTTAGAGTGAGTGCCTTGTTTTGTTCAATAGCTATGTTTACATTTTTTTCATAAATTTAATCTTTTAGAATTTAGGACAACCTACCAGTTGACTTAATCATATGAGCACTTTTATTTTGGAGGAGGGGAATTAAGATGTATTTAGTAATGCAAATACTTATTCACTAATTTATTTCCAAACTTGAATTTCTAATTATAGAAATTATTTTCCTAATAACGTATACACTACAGTAATGTTTTACTGTTTAAAAATAAAGAATAAAAAATAGGACTGGGAGTGTAGCTCGGAAGTAGAATGCCCCTGGGTTCAATCCCAAGTATTGAAAAAAAAAAAAAAAAAGAAAAAGAAAGAAAGATGTCCAGAGGAAGGAAGAAAGGGGAATCAGGAAGGTTTCCCTGAGGAGGGATGGGCTGGGCTGGATTCCGGAGGATGTGTCTGCCGAAAACACTGTGGGAGATTTTCCAACCAAAGCGTCCACGAGGGCCAGCAACAAAGGTTATGAGGTCTCCTACAGTCTGTGGGTGACTGACAACAAGAGAGGCTGGAAGAGGTGAGAGCAGAGCAAAGGAGAAGGTGGAGGGGGCAGGTGACTCTGCCACCTGAGCCTGGGTAGCAGATGGCTTCAATTGTAGAACTGAGGGAGTTTGAAGGGACACCTGGGCTGGGGGTAAGGTGATCATTGATTTTATGCATATCGAGATGTCAGTAGCAAGTCCTACTCAAAATGTGCATCATGTAGTAGGGGTGAAGGACTTTGGGCTAAAAGTAAAGAAATAATGGTAGAGTTGGGGCATCATCTGTGCAAGGCTGGCCAGGAAGAGGGAGGGTGTGGGAACCCTAATGTGAACCATCAACCAAGAGCACGGGGCACTTCTAATTCATCTCCCAGAGAGAAATGGTTCTTAGCAGCTGAACAGAGCTGACAGCTATTGACCCAATACTCATCCTGCTTATGTGGGGATAAAAATATAAAATATACTTCACATATAACTTGCTATCCAGACCAGGGCGTATCTGAGGGTGAAATACCATGCCAGGAGGATGTGTGTTAACCAAGACTGCCCAGGCGCTTGGGCAGTTCATCTGTAGTATCATGAGCATGTGCCAGTAAGTGGGCGCAGCGGTTGATCTGGTGCAGAGGAGTTTGAGTCCTGGTTGGTTCTGAGTGTGAGCCTGGTCATTCCCCAAGAGAGCTAACCTATGTCCAGTGGTGTTGTGGCAGAGGGCTGTGTGTCCACTGGAGAACTGAATGTAAGTTTAGTGCTTTCTGTGTGTGAGACATTGGAAGTTTGAGGATTTATCTGTTTCGTGCAGATTTCCCAGATTCAGATTTCTCTGAATTTTAGTTTCTTCATGAGAGAGAGAGAGAGAGAGAGAGAGAGAGAGAGAGAGAGAGAGAGAGAGAGAGAAAGAGAGAGAGAAGAAGAAGAAGAAGAAGAAGAAGAAGAAGAAGAAGAAGAAGAAGAAAAGAGAAAAGAGAGAATGAGAATGTTAATTTTCCCCTTTTTTTTTGGTGAGGGGAGTTTACTGCCTCCCAATTTCCTGCATCCCTCATTGTACTTCCTTAAATTGATGCCTGTAATTCCAGTACTTGGGAGGCTGAGATAGGAGGATCACAGGTTAAAGCCAGCCTCAACAACCTAGTGAGATCCTGTTTTAAAGTAAAAAATAAAATAGGGCTGGGGGTGTAGGCCAAAGATAGAATGCCTCTGAGTTCAACCTTCACTATGGGGGGGGCGGGGAGAAAGAAAAGAAAAAAGAAATTTCCCCTTGTTCAGAAGACGAAGTTAAATAATCCTTGAAAAACTTTCTTTCTGCTCTGGGGTAGTAAATTTCTGTTATGATCCAGTGACTTCCTGCATTGAAAGAGTATTTTATAGCTCACAAATTTTTCTTGAATATTATTTCATGTTTATAAGGCAGGAAAGTATTGATTTAGTGTTTTCCATATGATGATTTGGGGGCACTATACAGTTAGTAAGTGGTAGGCCTGGACCAGAATTTCAGTATTTTCTTTAATATTAAGGTTAACATTTTTTTTCATTATATTGAATAGCAATGTTAGAATGGAGGCTTATACTTGAGTGTAAAATGCAAAGGAAGGAAATAGAAAATAGCCAAAATATATTCTATCATTCTCTCTCCTGTTAATAAATAATTTTTATTATACAAGAATAAATGAGTATACTCTTTTTTTTTGTGGTACTGGGGATTGAACTCAGGGGCATTCTACCTCTGAGCTACACCCCCAGTCCTATTTTTCATTATTTTGAAACAGGGTCTCACTAAATTGGAAAGGACCTCACTAAGTATCTGTGGCTGACTGCGAACCTGTGATCCTCCTGTCTCAGCCTCCCAAGTACCGGGATTACAAGCATGCGCCACCACACCTGGCTTGAAGTATACTCTTATTTTACAGATAATGCAAGTCTCTAGTCTCTCTGCCCTTCATAGTGGTAACTACTGTTAGAAGTTTGATATATATTTCTCTCTTTTAAAACATAGACACTGGTGGTGTTTTTATTTTGTTATAAAAATGATATGTGGTTATTATGAGGTAAAAAGAAGAAAAAAAAATCAAGCACTAGTAATCATACTACATAGACATAAGTTAACATTTTACTACATTTCCTACTAGTCCTTATCTATGCACATATTTACAACCAACATAGTTTACATAATTTATATTTTAGTGCATGTGCAATTGACTGCTTTAAAAAAATTAACAATATAGCATGAACATTTTCTTATGTTTTTAACATTATTTGGGAAAACTCTTTTTTTTAGTGGCAGCACATTTTCTTAATGAGATGTGGTGCCGCTACTTAGCTAACAATTTACTATGTTATTGGAGATTTCCAGTGTTTTCATAATTATAAATAATGTGGAGGTAGACTGTCTCTTTCATTAGGTAAGAATGTTTCTTATTCTCCAATTTTATTTCATTTTCCTTTACTGACCCCTTTGAGTATGTTTGTAGGAAGAGAGCCCAGGTACCATGTTAATTATTGAATTTCATCTCTGGGTAAGGGCCTCACATCCACTGAGCCATTTATAGCAAAGGAATAATGACAGCACCGGTAATAATGAGCATGCATCTTTGGCTACTCATTAATGCCATCTGCTCGGTAAAACATTAATGAGCTTACACTTTTGACCTGTGAAAAGTGCTTTTAATTACACATCTTTTCTTTGTCTCTTTATTCTTTTGATTCTACCAGCCTGCTGGATCCTTTGAACATACTGTCCATGCTTTGGAGAAGCAAATTACCTCTCTGGCTTTGAGGTAATTTAAACATTACAATAGAAAAATGGTGATTAAAAAAAAATCAGATATCCCTATAAGCTGTGGATGCTACACTGAATAGAGGATAAATGTAGGGGTTGAAAGTTACCATAGCCTATTTTATTGGTAGACAAATCACAAAACTATTTGAGTGATAAACAGTTGCTAAAGGATGACAAATGATAACAAAAAATAAAAATGACCAACTTAAATGGTAATAAAGAAATTAAATCATGTATGTTTCTATCATACTAAACCTTAATGAGATGTATGGTTATAATGAATCAATTATATACATATATATGAAATAATAACTAAAATATGATAGCTTTAAAAGTCTATATTTATTCAGTGGGATATCCAGTTTTGTTAGTGATATGGAGAAATAAAATTTTGTTCATGAAAAGCTTATTGGGCAGTGATGCTGTAAATTGGTTCCATTTGGTCAATTTGGAAATAACTATTAACGCCTTAAAATCTGGCTTCTCTTTGAGTCAGTATTTAGACATAGCAAAATATATCTTAAAGAAATAATTATTAAGGTAGGATTCTGGTAAGGACTAGGTACAAGCATGTTAGGACCTGCCAATGTTGATATTTATACTTCCCTGGAGAGAGGAAAACAGGACTTCCCTTGTGACACGGCAACACAATAGCATCTTTGCCATATCTCTGTTCCATGAATTAACTGAATATGAAAATCCTGCACCATAGCTGTATAGAAAGTGCTTTTATACTTTTTGGAAGTATGAATCAGAAAGCAGTTTAGCCAGAGAAATCTGAAAAGAGACATTATTGGCCCCTATTACTGAAAAACCAGGACGTGAGGTATAGTTGGGCCCAGGGAGTCAGTCCTTTGGCTTTTATTTGGTCTCTACAACTTCCAGCTCTTCCCTTCTTTCATGACTTCATTTGCAGACAAGTCCTTGTGCTTTCTTTGGGAGCACATATACCAGATAGGCAAGTCCTCTCTGTGGAATAAGAAGTATGGCTCCCAGCAGGCTTACATGGCTTTAGTTCTTGATTCAGTTAAAGTTCTTTATTATAATTGACAAAAGCTTACCCTCATTAAATTAAGCAGAACAGAGACAGGTGTGGTGCACACGCCTGTAACCCCAGTACTTGGGAGGCTGAGACAGGAGGATTGCAGGTTTGAGGCCAGCCTCAGCAACTTAGTGAGACCCTGTTTCAAAATAAAAAAATAAAATAAAATAGGGCTGGGGGTGTAGTTCAGAGGTACTATACCCCTAGGTTCAATCCTCAATACAGTAAAAAAAAAAAAAAGCAGAACAGGAAAGTATTAAAAGACAATTGAGTAACCTATAATTTTGAAGATTGCTGTAGAGTCAGACTAAAATGACTCTCAAAATCTCTGAGTCCAAATGCCCCAGTTTTCACTGTCACCTACACTGAACACTGTATGTTGCCATTAGGAATGTGGCCCCTTGTATCTCTTAAATGGACATCAAACTAATATTGCCATTACCCTTGATAGAATGGACTCTGTGGGTCTCACTTGCTTCTCAAATATGCAGTCTTCAGTGAGAAAGAGAGAGGGAGGGAGGGAAGGAGTGAGGGGGGGGAGAGAGAGAGAGAGAGAGAGAGAGAGAGAGAGAGAGAGAGAGAGAGAGAGAGAAATTAAAAAAGAATTTATAAGCCAGGCATGATAGTGCCTGCCTACAGTCCTAGCTACTCCAGAGGATGAGGCAGGGGGATCGCTTGAACTCAGGAGTTCTAGAGCAGCCTGGGCAGCCCGTGAGACCCTATCCCAAACAAAGCAAAGCAAAGCAAAGCAAAGCAAAGCAAAGCAAAGCAAAAAAAATAACAGACTTTACCAACTTAATTAGCAGCAATACTTTGTGTGTTTTAAGTTAACAAAACGGTTAGGATGAGAAATGTCATGTTACTATATTTTGCCACATTAAAAAGTTAAGAAAAGTTTATGAGCCTCCTCTCTTAAGCACAAAGCAAAGCAACATAAAACAAACACACAAAAATCAAGCCCAGTCTATAATGAACATATTTGATTGTCAGAGTTAGGGTCATGTGATGCACAGGTGGCAGGAAAGACAAGTGTCTGCCATTTTTCCATTTCAGAGCTTCTAGTAGCTCCAGAATTCCCTGGTACCTGTGTGTGTCCAGTAAGAAATGGTGAGCTTGTCCTAGAGTGGGAGGTGACCTAATGCTCTAAAGTAAGTGGTAATACAAACACAAGATGGTTCAGGCCCCGGGCAGCACCCCGCCCCCATGGCAAATGTCCTCTACAGTCTATCTTCTTGGCTACCCAATAACTACATATCATTTTATTTGTGTAATTGTGTCTATGCATTTTCTGAAAACAACCATCTCTACCTAATACAATATTATGATTCCTTAGACAACTGAAATCCATTTTTTACTTCTTCCTTCCTTCCTTCCTTCTTTCCTTCCTTCCTTCCTTCCTTCCTCCCTTCCTCTTTCTTTCTTTCTTTCTTTCTTTCTTTCTTTCTTTCTTTCTTTCTTTCTTTCTTTCTTTCGTACTGGGGATTGAACCCAGGGGCATTCTATCTCCAAGCCTACACCCTAGCCATATTTTTATTTTTATTTGGAAACAGGGTCTCACTAGGTTGAAGAGAGTCTCATTACTTGTTGAGGCTGTCCTTGAACCTGCAATCCTCCTGTTTCAGCCTCCCAAGTGCTGGGATTACAGGCATGTACCACAATGCCCGGCTCTCTTACCATTTCTGAAGTGATGACATCTTGTTCTGGCCCTGGCAAACTGGGCAGCATCTGAAGCAATCTCCTGGGACTCTTCCTGCGGCAGTTTTGTGGAGTCAGGATTAATCATACTGGCCATCCTTTCTTGTCACTGGTGTTGACACATCACTTGAGCAGCCCGAAATGTCAAAATATCAGTGGCAGCTTCCAACTCAATGCAAAAGCTCGTGAATGCACGGATGGAAGCATTCAATCCTTGGACGTTACTATTAATATCGCTAAACCAGAAGAGCCCCACAGCTGTGCAGAAGGGAAGCAAAAACTTTGCAAAGGGTCATTAGGGGTAATCCCAAGAAGTGCCACTTTGATTTCATTCTTCAAGGTCCTGGGCTCATGTATTCTAGCTGCAAGAAAAGTGATATAAATATTCAGTTATTTTTCAACATGTATGGAAATCCTCCTGGGCTAAATCCCAAATTTCCCCATTTGCTGGTGCCATATCATATTATTCAGAATAAAGGCCAATTCTTTCTGGGAACAGGGCAAATGACAAGATAGTGAATTTCATGTGCACTAATCTGTTATCTTTTTTATTGATTGATTTTTCTGTAAAATGAGTTCCTGATTAGAAGCAAATTAGAAGTTGTAAGGAATATAGAAGCCAAAACATTAGTTGGAATACAAATCTGTAGAAGCATGGTAGGAAGGCCAAGAGAATAAAGACTAGAATACATCTTCATTTCCAAGGACTATGTCACTGCCTACTTTGTGAAGGAAGTAATCAATGGAATTAAACTGCTCCCAGGTATTTTGCCTGGTCATCCAGGAGGTGTGGCACCCTTTGGTGTAAAGAGTTGCTTCCTGCTTCAGAGATTGGGTACTGGTTTGGGTACTTGCCAGGTAATCTCGATGAGTGTAAATTCATGTCGAGTCCATGTATAGTTTTCATTTCTGCCAACATGCTGGAAGTATGAACCACTTGCTCATAGAATTTATGCTTTAAGAATATATTTGTGAGCTGGGCTCAATGGCCTACGCCTGTAGTCTCAGCACCTGGGAGGCTGAAACAAAAGGATTGTAGTTTCAAGACCAGCCTAAGCAACTTAGTGAGACCCTATTTCAAAATAAAAAATAAAATGGGGCTGGAAGTATAGCCCAGAGGTAGGATTCCCCTGAGTTCCTTCCCCAGTATCAAAAACAAAAATAAAGACAGAACAAAAAAGAACGTTTGTGCTTTGTCCTGTAGAAAAACACTTCCCCTTGATAATAATATAAAGCAGTGTGTACTCAGTTAATGGTGAGGCAGATGAGATAACCTACGCGCGATGGTCAGCTGGTACACCCCATGATCTGACCATTAGTCTCTGTCAGAGGCCAGGAGCAAGGTGTTTCTCAAGAGGAGGGTAATTACTTGCTGAAAAGGGCATGGCTCTTATCCAACAGCCCTGGGGGCTTCACGTGACTCTCGAGCTGTGACTTGGCATGTGCTCTATTTAGCATCCTAATTTGCTTCATTTGATATTTATGTACTATTTGACCTAATGAGTCATAAAGGCCAAGTAACAGAGTTGCCTGAACTATAGTTCATACCAGATAGAAAGTCCTCTAGTGATTTGGCAGGACTCTATTTAGTTAGCAGCCTTTGAGGTCATCCAGTAAATGGCTCCCCAATCCAAAGAGGTCTGCAAAATTTTTAGCTTCTTTTTCCATGAGAGGATGTGGAAAGTTTGCAACTTTAACTGGAGGGGCTACCTCAACTTGTCCCAGGTTACTAGACCCCCAGAAACTGGAATTGCATATCTGTTACTATTTTGAGTTTCCCTCCCTCTTCTTCGTATATAATTTGTATTACGAAGGCATCTAGAATAACATTATTTTTTATCATATAGGGGGTCAATGAAATATGATAGGTAAAGTCAACCATATAGCTGGGTGTGGTGGCACATGCCTGTAATTCTAGTGCTTCAGAGGCTGAGACAGGAGGAATGTAAGGTTCACAGTCAACTGCAGAAACTTAGTGAGGCCCTCTGCAACTTAGTGAGACCCTATTTCCCAATAAAATAGGGCTGGGGTGTAGCTTAGAGGTAGAATGCCTCTGAGTTCAATCTCCAGTACCCCCTCCCAAAAAAGTCAACCACATAGGTTATGTTCAAGAGATTTATGGGCTAAATTTTAGCAGAGAGCCAGTAATTTGGCATAACTGAGAATAGTGATGAAGATGTATTTCTTTTCCTGCTGGGAGAGAGCAGGGATTTGGGTGTCTGTATCATGATAAAAAGAAAAAATAATTTTCCTGATTAATAGCTATATATCATCTAGTAGGAACCATGTTGTTTTGCTCAAGTAAAATGACTGCCTCTAGGTACAGTCAGGAGTGCTTAAATAAGCTTATGATAATCTACTGCTGTTCTGTAAGGCCCAGCTGCCTGCTACACTGATCAAAGAAGCAAGATAAATGGGGCTGAAAGGTGCACCACCTCTGCATCTTTCAAGTCTTTGATGGTGGAGCTAGTGTTCGTGTTAGCAGTGGGAGTTTGAGAGATCTTACTTATCTGTTTCCATCCTAATATTCCACAGTTCAGGAATCTTTCAAATCTTTGATGGTGAAGCTCGTGTTTGTTAGCAGTGGGAACTCAAGAGATTTTCCTTGTCCATTTCTATTTCAATAGTCCACAGTTCAGGGGAGCTAATGTGGGAATTCTGCCAAATCCCAGGTGAACCTCTTCCCATTACACACTCAGAACTGGCACTATAATCACATGACATGTTTCGGGTCATCGTAGGCATATGAGTAGGTGAACTTATCTGACATTGTAATCTGCGACTACAAATTTTGTACCATAGGCTGGGTCTCTGGGAAGTAATAGTATAGAAGTCTTGCTAGTAAGGGACTGGATGTTGTGTTTTCCTTCCTCCAGTGTATGGCCTTGGCAAATGGTCCTAGGTTCCATAGGGAAAGCCAGCAGGGGCGTGTGTAACACCTGCCTTCACATTATCTCAGGTTTCTTCCTGGGCCATGCTTGTCCTTTCCATCCAGGACCCCAAAGTGACTCATCAGAGAATGAGGTGAGGAGAGTGACTTCCTATTAAGTGACTCAAATCAATGCTTTATTTTCCAGATCTAGAGTTTTTAAGTCATAGAAAGCAAATAGGACCTTTGTGGACTATCACTATTTCAATCGGAGGGACTTCATGACCAGTTAGCCAGCAACAATGATCAGTGAAAATCAGAAGATTCACGCATTATGTTATTTTGCATTTGTTTACCTTGCATTTGATCTATGACCCCAAAGAACTGGTATGTTCCATGAAGTCAGGAGAGACCATTTCTACTGCAGCAATCTCTAGAGTATAGAAAATAGCCAGGTGAGGTGTTTTAAGACCTTTAAACATGGTGGGAATGGTTTTTATTAAAAGGAAGACTGGAGGCTTTTTCTTTTTTTTTTTTTTTTTG
>PVLC010003429.1:87468-97969 GCA_004027655.1 Graphiurus murinus
GGTACTGGGGATTGAACTCAGGGGCATTCTACCTCCGAGCTATACCCCCAGCCCCATTTTTTATTCTTTATTTTGAAACCGAGTCTCACTAAGTTGCGGAGTGCCTCACTAGGTAGCTGAGGCTGGCCGCAAACCCGGATCCTCCGGTCTCAGCCTCCCGAATGCTGGGATTACAAGCGTGCGCCACCACGCCCGGCTGACTGGAGGCTTTTTCTATTAGCAATAGGCTCAGTGATCGTAGAGCTCAGAGTAGTGAAAGTCAAATGAATCCTCCCTTAGGTCCTATTCCAAATCTTAGGGTTCCTAGTCTTTCAAATCTTGAAGGGCCCTTAGTTTCATCTAGGAGGTTTTCCTAGGCTTTAAATTTTTTAAATATACTTTTATTGATGTATTGTAATTATACAGCATAATGAGGTAGAGGGATAGGAACAGACATCGCACAGCACTTGGTGTGTTTCCCTGCAGATCCAACCCTTTCCCCATGCATGTCATTGAGTCGGTTCTGATAATTCCACATATGTACACAGAATTATTTGAACTGTTGCCTTCATCATGTCTCCTTCATCCCTCCTCCTTTCCCTAACCCCCCTTCCTGGCTCCACTAGAATTTCTCCTCCTTTATCTGAAGTCCCTTTCGTTATCCAATTTCTTTCTAGCTTCCACATACAAAAGAAAAGATAGAACTGTTCGCCTTCTGAGACTGACTAATCTTACTTAGCATAATATTCTCTAGTTCCATCCATTTTCCTTCAAATGGCATAACTTGGTTTTTCTCCTAGGCTTTAAATTTAACTAACTGACATTGTAAGCTGGCAATATCTTTTTTCTCTTCCCGTTTTAAAAACTCCATTTATTTAATTTTACTGAAATTAAATCTTTTGTAAGACAAAATATACCATAAGCAAGATTCAAAGGAGGGCCGTCTTTGGGGAGATATTTGCAACATATAATGTTATCTATCAGAATATATAAAGAATTCATTCCTATAACCTGTAAGAAAAAGGTAAATAAGTGAGAAATGACACGAACAGACAATTCACACCAGGGGATATGGGGGGCCTAGTCCGGCCAGCTAGACCTCGCCTCTAGATGGCGCCTGGCAGAGTGCCAGAAGTGGCTGCAGGTGGTAACATCCTGGGGCTGCCCTACACTAGAGCGCATGCACCAGCACCCCCGACTCGTGGCCGGCCCAGGTGAGAACTGTATGGGGCGCCTCCTGGCTTAGGCCCTGTGTGGCTTTAAGAGCCTCCACCTCTCGCATGTTGGGAGGCTGGCTGGGTTGTTGCTGGAGTGGGTTGCTGGAGAAGTTCTGGGAGGAGAGGTTGTTGGTTGCTGGTAGTTGGTGGGTTGCTAGTGGAAGGTGGATTGCTGGAGAGAGAGGGGTTATTGGGAGTTTGTTGGAAAGGCACTATTTGGAGAGACGGCTTCTGTGCTGTGATTGTTACTGCTTGGGTAGTGCCCTCAATCCCAGAGAGAGAGGTATAATAAAGAGAGGTTTGAATCAGTAACATTCAGGCATCGTCTTTATTGGGGCCTCACGGTTGAGGGTTCAGCCTGGGGTTCCCGATAAGGGGACATTCAGATGGCCACTCAAGCCATGGAAGGGAAAACAAGATGCCATTTCTCATCTACCAGATTAGGAAACATTAGAGGTCTAAGGATATAAAGTGTTGTTGCTAAGGATGTGAGGAAAGCAATACTGCTATCCACGGCTGGAGTATGTGTGAATATTGCTACTCAGAAGAGCAAATAGGCAGGGTCTAACGGCATTGTTCAATGTGCATCCTCTGTGACCCACTCAGAAAATTCCATTCCTAGCTATGTTCTCTGGAGAAATTTTGCCCAGGATGTATAACCCACGATGTGCACTATATTGTTGTTTACAAGTAGCCAAATATCGGAAAGAATCTGAATGATCATCTATGGGGGAATGAATTAATGACCTATGTTTATATGATGGAGTATTATACAGCAGCTTAAGAGGAATGAACTAGATCCATACAAATACACATGAATGGTTTTAAATAACGTAATATTGGTTGGGTAGAAACAAGATTCAAAACAATATAAAAAGTATATCGCTTATGTATACTTTTGTTTTTAGTTTTATTTGGGGTTCTGGGGATTGAACCCAGGGGTATTCTACTTCTGGACTACATCCCAGCCCTTTGTTTATTTTGAAACAGGGTCTTGCTAAAGTGCTGAGGGTGTTAATAAATTGCTGAGGTAAGTTGGCAATATCTAAGATCAGTCCTTGGGTTTGGTTTTGGGCTGTCATAGGTCTGCAGGAACAAGAGTTAGAAGATTCTTGAAAGAGTACTATAGAGAGACCCTGACTGATGGTTTACATTTTTAGCAAATAATTTTGGGCTTTGAGCATATCTCGCTCTTCCTTCAAGCTGTTGAGTGTCATCAATAATCACCATCCCATCCCCAATGTCCTGTATTTCTTCATTTCTTTAATGCAGTTACACGATGCTGGGTCTTCCAAAGACTTGTTACAGTGAAGTCTTCGTTTTAGGTGACCACAGGAATTTTATTCACTAATACCAACTGGATTTTTATCCTATACAATTATAAGCAGGTCAGATGATATTTCCAGATTGCTGTGTTTTCTTAAGTGGCTATTGTTTATAAACATACCCAATAAATATATCTGCATCTTTTAAGTTCTATGGTAGATAGAATAGTATATCCAATGATGTCCACATCCTAACTCTGACCTATGAATGTGTTAGGTTACATGTCAAAGGGGAGTTAAGATTGCAGTTGGAATTAAGATTGCTAATTAGTGTACCTTTGAACAGGTAGATCATCCTGGATTATCCAGGTGGACACACTGTAATCCCAAGTGTCCTTAAAAGTAGAAAGAAAGAAGTCAGAGAAAGATGTGACAGAGGAAGAATGGGTAACATCACTGGTTCTGAAGATGGAGAGAATGGATCTCTGAGATAGAGAAAATGCAAGAGACAGATTCTCCTCTTGAACCTCCAGAAAGGAAGGCAACCTTGCTGACGCCTTGATTTTAGGACTCTTACTTCCAGAGCTGTAAGATAATAAATTTGTACCGTTTTTAGCCACAATATTTGTTACCAACAGCAGCAATAGAAAGCCAGAGTATAAACTGGGCGTGGTGGCTCACACTTGTAATCCCAGCATTTGGGAGGCTGAGACCAGAGGATCTGGGTTCGCAGCCAGCCTCAGCTACCTAGTGAAGCCCTCCGCAACTTAGTGAGACCCTCTTTGAAAATAAAGAATAATAAAATAAGGCTGGGTGTATAGCTCAGAGGTAGAATGCCCCCAGCTTCAATTCTCAGTACTGCAAGAAAAAAGAAAAAAGAAAAAAGAAAGCCAGAGTATATTCTTAGATTCAAACACAAGAAACTAAATGGCTATTTTAAGTGGAAAAGAGATTTATCAGGTAAGTCACAGTGTCTCTAGAAGGGTTAGAGGACAAGCACTGGAGGCTATGTGTCAAAAGCCGTATCACTGTCTTTCCAGAAACATGGTTCTCTGACCTGTGACAGACTCCACAGAGGAGGAGCCACTGTACCCTTATTCTAGCTACCGACACTGAACACTAGACACCAAACATTGCATAGAACTGAAGCTCCTCTCTGTCCTTTCTGGAAACTACATGTAGATACTGCCATGTAGCATCCTCTCCAGAAATAGATTTTATGCAGTTTCTACTTCTTTGGATCATTAACATATTTTTTCTTTCTCCAGCTTTCTCTGGTGCTTTTTTTTTTTTAAGAAAAGGATGATTTAATTTTAATGAACAAATAATAATTGTTTACATTTATGGGCTATACTGTAATGTTTTAATTTGTGCTTATATTGCTAATTTGAATAGACATTAATGCAATCATTATGGAAAACAGTATGAAGGTTCTTAAAACAAACCCTAAAAATAGAACCACCATATGATCTAGCAATCCTCCTACTTGGCGTATTTCCAGGGAAATGAAATCAGTATGTCAAAGAGACATCTGCACTCCCATGTTCATTGCAGCACTATTCCCAATAGCTGAGATACAGAAGCAATGAACCCATTCATCAACTGATGAATGGATAAAAACTGTGGTATAGATATCTCCAATGGGATACTATTCAGCCTTAAAAACAGCATAAGTCCTGAAGGACCTATGCAGTACAACTCTTTATGTCGCTTATAGATAGATACTGTGACTGTTGCTAACTGATATCTGTACCATCCAGGTGATTGCTGATACAAGTACTATAGTAAGCATATAAGACACCTGGTCGTCCATAACTGAATGCTATAAAGTGCTCAACTCTATTGCCACTACTCTCTACTATCTCCAGCTACAAAAGAGATAAGAACCAATGTTGACAATACCTATTTATGAGACAGAAACAGGACACCTGAACTATATACCTCTAAGCCAGCTAAGAGATAATGCACTCAGCTACACTAATTAGCACTGAGGAACCAAAAGGGACACAGCATTACAGAAAGAGTTAAAACACGAAGAATTTACAGCTCATGAGGAAACAAACAAACAATCAGTATACATAAATACCTCCACAACAATGAAAGGGAATTCCAGAGGGTGAACTCAGAAATTTGATCATCAATCTGATAAATGACCCAAAGAAAGATCTGAGGAAGGAACTCAGAATAATAAGGAAATAAAAGTACATGTCAACAAAGAGTTAGAATCTTTGGAAAAACAAACAAAAAATTTGAATGACACGAAGAATGCAATCAACCAACTAAAAAACTGAATAGAAAATATCACCAACAGATTATACCATGTGGAATCCAGAGTCTCAACTTTAGATGAAAGTACATTCAATATTGATCTTACAGTCAATACTATGGAAAAATAATAATAAGAGACCACAAGAAGAACATTCAAGATATATAGGACTCCATAAAGTTCCCTAATCTCAGATTAAATAGAATTGAGGGAGTCACAAAGAAACAAACCAAAGGAATAAAAAAAAAATCTTCAAAGAAATAATACTGGAGAACTTCCAAAACTTGAAAAGCAAAGGACATCCAGAATCCCAATTAGACTATATCAAGGAAGACTTTCTGCATGCCACATCTTAATTAAAATAAACAACATTGAGGCCAAGGAGAGAATCTTAAATCAACAAGAGCTAAAAGTGAGGTGACATTTAGAGGCAAACCAGTACAGATTATACCAGATTTCTCAACCCAAATTCCAAAAGCCAGGAGGGCATGGAATGAAATCTGCCAAATCCTGAAAGAAAACAATCTTCATTTAAGACTTTTATATCCAGTCAAGCTATTCTTTAAATTCAATGGGGAAGTAAGGATATTCCATGATATACAAAAACTTAGAGAATACATGAATACCAAACCAGTAGTACAGAAACCACTTAAAGTAATAATTTATGTAGAAGAGACAAAAATACCCCTCAAAAACAGAGAAGGCACTATCTCCACTATAGGAATAACTAAGCAACTAAAAACTTAAATTAAAGCTAACAGACAAAACTTAAAATGTTAGGAAATAAATACCCCTCTATAATAACATCAAATGTAAATGGTCTCAACTCTTCAATTAAAAGACCTAGACTGGAAAAATGGATTAAAATTCAGAACCTAATTATATGTTTCTTGCAATACACTTACCTTACAGGCAATGATATACACAAGCTAAAGATAAAATGATGGAAAAATATTCCATGCAAATGGAAACTGAAAATTTATACTCCAATAAATTGGAAAATCTAGAAGAAGATGACAAATTTATAAACTATTACAACATTCCTAAACTGAACCAAGAGGACATAGGAAAATTTAACAGGCCAATATCAAACAATGAGATTGAAGCAGCAATAAAAACCTCCTAACAAAGAAAAGCCCAGGTTGTGATGGATTCTCAGTTGAATTCTATAAGACTTTGAAGGAAGAGCAAAGCCTTATGCTTCTCAAATTATGTCATGAAATAGATGGGGTACTTCCTAATTCATTCTACAAATCCAGCATCATCTTGATAGCCAAGGCAAATAAACATACTTCAAAGAAAAAAATTACAGAAAAATTTCCTTAATGAATATATATGCAAAAATTCTTAATAAAATACTAGCAACTTGACTTTAAATCATCAAGAAAATCATCTACCATGACCTGACAAAGTGAATTTAATCCCCAGGATGCAAAGATGATTCAACATATACAAATAAATAAATGTAATTCATCACATAAATAGAATGAAAGACAAAAACCACATGATCCTCTCAATAGATGCAGAAAAAGCATTCAACAAAATACAAAATCCAACACCCTTTCATGCTAAAAACAAAAACAAAAAACTGAAGAAATTAGGCATAGAAAGAAACTATCTCAATATCATAAAAGCAATTTATGATAAACCCAAAGCCAATATCATACTGAACAGAGAAAAACTTGAATCACAGTAAAATCAGGAACAAGACAAGGATGCCCACTATCACCACTGCTATTTAACATCATACTCAAAATTCTAGCTAAAGAAATAAGAGAAGAAAACCAAAGGGATACAAATAAGGAAAGAAGACATTATCTTCATTTGCTGATGGCATGATTTTATAATTAGAAGAGCCAACAAAATCAACTAAAAGACTGTTAGAGCTGATGAGCAAATTCAGCAGGGTAGCAGAATTGAAAAATCTGCTACAAAATCAAATTACAAAAATCCATAGCTTTTATATACACTAATCGTCAATCCACTGAAAATGAAATACAGAAAAAATTCCATTCACGATAGCGTCAAAAAGAATAAAATACTTAGGTATAAATCTAACCAAATTAGTAATAGATCTCTATGATAAAAACTACAGAACACTGAAGAAAGAAATATAAGACCTTAGGAGATGGAAAGATCTACAATGTTTTTGGATAGGCAGAATAAACATCAGCAAAATGGCCATACTGCTAAAAATGATATAGAGATTCAATACACTCACTACTAAAATACCATCATTCTTCACAGAAATAGAAAAAGCACTCCAAAAAATCATATGGAAAAACAAAAGACCCAGAATAGCCAAAGCAATTCTTAGCAACAAAAAACATGCTGGAGGCATAACAATACCTGACTTCAAACTATACTACAAAGCTATAGTAATAAGAACAGCATGGTATTGGCACAAAGACATATAGGTCAATGAACACAGAAGACAGAAACAAATCTTCACACCTATAGCAACTTGATCTTCAAACAGAGGCCAAGAACAGACACTGGGGAAAAGACAGCTTTTTAACAAATGGTGCTGCGAAAAATGGTTAGCCATATGTAGAAAAATCGAACTAAACCCCAACCTCTCACCCTGCACAAGATTTAACTCAAGATGGATAAAAGATCTAGAAATTAGATCAGAGATTTTTTCATCTACTAGAAGAAATTCTGTCTAACCCCAGTTAGAATGGCGATCAAGTACACAAACAACAATAAATGCTAGAGAGGAGGAAGGGAAATAGAAACTCTTCTACACTACTGATGGGTTTGCAAATCAGTACAAACCCTGTGGAGATCGAGATGGAGGCTCCTTAAAAGACTGGGAATGGAGCTACCCTCTGGCCCAGCCGGACCACTTTTGGCGATCTTCCCAAAGGAATTGAAATCCAGTTACTGTAGGGATACATACACGTCCATGTTTCTAGCAGTACAATTCATGATAGCCAAACCATGGAGCCAGCCTGGAGTCCATCAACAGATGAATGGTTTGCAAAATGGTGGCATAGACACACAATGGAATTTTACTGAGCCATAAAAAGGAACACAATCATGTCACATGCAGGAAAATGGATGAAACTTGAGAATATTATGTTTAGGGAGGCTAGCCGGTCATAGAATGTGAAGGACCTCATGTTTTCGCTCATAAGTAAAAGCTAGAGAGAAACTGGGGAACAAAGAGGACCTCAGATAAACTAGAGGAGACACTAGTGGAATGGGGGAGGAGGACCCAGAGAGAGAGAGAGAGGTAGAGAGGAGAAAGGGGTAATCTGATGATGGGAATTACTCAAAGAATCCTTTATTCACATATGAAGTTATTTGTACCAATGTAAAAACTGTCAGTGGGAGGGGAGGGAGGGGGTGGGTACCTGAGGAAAACATATGAATGCTGTGTGTATGAATGTATGTATTTGCCACTCTGAACCTCACTATAATGTATAATTACAATATATATATGTATTTAAAATATATTTATTTTTTGTTTATATTTGAATATATTCCAAATATTATCTCCATTGTACCAACTTTGTGGTAGGTATGCAATGAATGTTAGCTGGTATTATTTTACGTAACTATACCTATTCAAATGAAACCAATAAATGGTCTTTAACTTTATGCGTAAGTGTGACAATTGCTTAGCAATATACGAGAGCCCTACAGCATTCATTCATTCACTCAACAAATATACCATGATCTAGGAATTACTCCAGTGTTTGACAATTCCTTTGTTAGAGTTTAGGCCAGTTAAGTGACACGGATTTTAGTAGGAAATTTTTCTATGAAGCAGCCCAAGTTCTTCAGTATTTTAAATTAGATATGGCCCAAGATGGGCCAGGCACACACCAAATCTACCTGATCACCAGAAGTAAGTTTTCAATATAGTGTCTTACTTCAGTGAGATTAAATTGCTTCTTCTATCCCTGGCCCACTATTATCCAAGAACAGAGTGAATGACCAGGTTGTTGGGTATAGATAGTACTGTGTATCTTTTTGCTCAACTAGACTCAGGTCAGCACTATTGATAGGTTCATAGACCCCCTATTGAGTTTCCTTCTCCTTACTCAACCTGGCCATAAGCTCGGACATTGATGGTGACTGTAGAGACAGGAACAGTAGCAGTGAGTTACCCTGAATCAAAGATGCATCATTTATCTCACTGATTTGTAGAAAGGGAGGTCTTTGGTGGGTAGGATTGCTACCTGTCAATGGGGAGAAAAGGCATTGCTTCAAGTTGCAGAATACCCACAATGTCTTCTTGACCTTCTGTTTTCTATTTTTGTGTAAATAATGGCACAATCAGACTTTAAGCAGTTAATCACAAGCTCATTAAGAAAGCAGGTAATTAGAAATTATTTGGAAGAAAAAAGAACTTGGAAGAAAAAAAAATTGAGAAAGCAGATGATTAGAAACACTGTGGTTATAAGCCGGGCGTGGTGGCGCACGCTTGTAATCCCAGCATTCGGGAGGCTGAGACCGGAGGATCTGGGTTCGCGGCCAGCCTCAGCTATCTAGTGAGGCACTCCGCAACTTAGTGAGACTCGGTTTCAAAATAAAGAATAAAAAATAGGGCTGGGGGTGTAGCTCGGAGGTAGAATGCCCCTGAGTTCAATCCCCAGTACCGCCAAAAAAAAAAAAAAAAAAAAAAAGAAACACTGTGGTTATAATGTCTGTATTCGGTGTAGATCATATTTACCATAGCTTGCTAATAAGATAATATGTAAGCCTCCTGTCAACTTCTGTAACTTATATAACTTAATTTTACCAGTTCCTAGGAATGGATAAAAATATAACCAATTTTTCAGAGATCATATGACTTCTTTGGGTATGTGTGAGGGAGATTTTAAGTGTTTTGCTATGTGTGAAATGGCAATTTCTTTTTTATGTGCAAAAGAAGCTTTTAGAAAGATAGCAGTAGATATGTCAAGATAAAACTGAATATACTTGCCTATGCAGGAAAATGTCACATATATCTAGATTGGCTTGCAAATGTAAAAGCTTCTCCTTATAATTCTCTTGAATCTATTAAAACATGTTTCCCCTTGATGCTAAGAAAATTCACAGGGGTCATTCACTACTTGTGATGCATCTATTACATTTTCCATTATGAGGACTGTTTCCTTGAAAAGTGATTCCAAGTTATCTGCTTCTGGGACTGAAAGATTCTTTGGAACTAAAATGACAGATATTTTCTAATTTTTGAGATGGTTCTTTATGCAGAAGACATATTCTTAAAGGACTCTTTAAAACTATGTATTTGTAATCTAATCATATTTTTGGCATATACCAAAGGAGCTTATTATTTAGAGGAACTCCCAAGCAAGTGTTCTGAGCAATAGTCATCTTGCTGATTACGTCTCAATTTAGTTATTTTTATACTTTTTTTCCTTAAAATCAGGACATACCTCCTGCTTTATATTTCACATAAAAAGATATTTGAAAATGCTAGATTTTAATTTATTAATGTGGCAAGCATACAGATCTTAACTGTACAGTTTGATGGGTTTTGAAAAATGTATATCCTTATGTGACTGACATCTCAATAAAAACGTTGAAACTTTCTTCTGTATAAGCCAGGTGTGATAGATAGGACCACAGGTTTGAGGCCAGCCTTAGCAATTTAGTGAGACTCTCAGCAACTTAGGGAGACCCTGTTTCCAAATAAAAAATGAAATAGGGTTGGGGGTGTAGCCCAGAGGTAAAAGGCCCCTGGGTTCCATCCCCAGTAACACACACACACACACACACACACACACACACACACACACACACACACACACACACAC
>PVLC010003430.1:0-39586 GCA_004027655.1 Graphiurus murinus
GATTGAACTCAGGGGCATTCTACCTCCTAGCTACATCCCCAGCCCTATTTTTTATTCTTTATTTTGAAACCGAGTCTCACTAAGTTGTGGAGGGCCTCACTAGGTAGGTGAGGCTGGCCGCGAACCCGGATCCTCCTGTCTCAGCCTCCCAAATGCTGGGATTACAAACCTGCGCCACCACGCCCGGCTTATAAGTATTATCTTGAGGTAGAATGTCCATGGGTTCAGCTGGGCATGGTGGTGCATGCTTATAATCCCAGTACTTGGGAGGCTGAGACAGGAGTGCAGGTTCATGGCCAGCCTCAGCTACTTAGTGAGGCCGTTTCAAAATAAAGAATTAAAAAATAGAGCTGGGGTGTAGCTCAGAGGTAGAATGCCCCTGGGCTCAAAAAAAAAAAAAAAAAAAAAAAAAAGGAATGTCCCTGGGTTCAATCCCCAGTACCACAAAAAATAAATTATCTTGATTAACATTTAAAATGTCAGAGAAAGTGAAAGAGAAAAAAAAAACCTTTAGTATCCTTACAGATCGATTATATAAAACAATATGTAAATTTTCTTTTTTTATTTTTGTGGTACTGGGTATGTTCAATACTAGTCTACCTCTGAGCTACATCCCCAGCCCTATTTTATTCTTTTTGTTTATTTTTTAAATTTTTATTTATTATTTATTTTTATGTGGTACTGGGGATTGAACCCAGGGGCATTCTACCTCTGAGCTACAACCATAGCCCTATTTTTTTATTCTTTATTTTGAAACAGGGTCTCACTAAATTGCGGAGGGCCTCACTAAGTAGCTGAGGCTGTCCTCGAATCTGCCATCCTCCTGTCTCAGCCTCCCAACTACTGGGATTACAAGTGTGCACCACCACGCCCGGTAGTGAATTTCCCTTTTATTGCCCTTCCTTCCTTCCTTCCTTCCTTCCTTCCTTCCTTCCTTCCTTCCTCCCTCCCTTCTTTCCTTCCTTCCCAGGGGCATTCTACCTCCAAGCTACACTCCTAGCCTTATTTTATTTTATTATTTTGAAGCAGAGTCTCGCTAAATTGCTGAGGCTAGTCTCAAACTTGGGATCCTCCTGTCTCAGCCTCCCAAGTACTGGGATTACAGGTGTGTACCACCACACCCAGCATGAATTTTCTTTATAGAGAAGTTCAGAAAAAATATTTTAAAGTAACAACCCCAGAGATGGATGTGGTGGCTCAAGATTGTAATCCTAGTACTTGGAAGGCTGAGACAGGAGAATCGCAGGTTTGAGACCAGCCTCAGCAATTTAGTGAGGCTCTGTTTCAAAATAAAAAATAAAAGCAGGGTAGGGATGTAGCTCAGAGGTAGAAAGCCCCTGAGTCCAATCCACAGTACCATCAAAAAAAAAAGTAACAACCTTAGCTATCTAAATACAACTATTTTCTTTGGATCTGTGGGCACTGTGAAGTCTGACTGTGAGGCCTGGCCAGAGGAAGCCAAGAACAGGTTTTGTGCCACAAAAACTTCACAATGTAGCTGGGCGTGGTGGCGCACGCTTGTAATCCCAGCATTCGGGAGGCTGAGACCGGAGAATCCGGGTTCGCAGCCAGCCTCACCTACCTAGTGAGGCACTCTGCAACTTCGTGAGACTCGGTTTCAAAAATAAAGAATAAAAAATAGGGCTGGGGGTATAGTTTGGAGGTAGAATGCCCCTGAGTTCAATCCCCAGTACTGCAAAAAAAAAAAAAAAAAAACTTCGCAATGTGATATGTAATGACTCATGGCCTATTGCAAATGGGTTGGCTACCTGGCCTCCAATTTAAAATGCTAACAGATGAGCCAGGCGTGGTGCCACACACTTGTAATTCCAGTACTTGGGAGGCTGAGATGGAAGGATTGCAGATTCGCAGCCAGCCTTAGCAAGTTGTGAGAGCCTCTGAAACTTAGTGAGACCCTGTTTCAAAATAAAGAATAAACAAACAAACAAAAAGGCCTGGGGTAAGCCGGGTGTGGTGGCGCACGCTTGTAATCCCAGCATTCGGGAGGCTGAGACTGGAGGATCCGGGTTCGCGGCCAGCCTCAGCTACCTAGTGAGGTACTCTGCAACTTAGTGAGACCCAGTTTCAAAATAAAGAATAAAAAATAGGGCTGGGGGTATAGCTCGGAGGTAGAATGCCCCTGAGTTCAATCCCCAGTACCGAAAAAAAAAAAAAAAAAAGGCCTGGGGTGGAGCTCAGAGGTAGAATGCCCCTGGGGTTCAATTCCCAAGTACCAATAAACAAATAAATAAATAAATAAATAAACAAACAAATAAATAAATAAATAAAATGCTAGCAGATGGATGGCCCAAGGAAAAGACTTATGGAAAAACCAGTATGGTGAGATATCTTGATTCCTGTGTAATGTACTAACATATCAGTTTTTCACATAGATGCTCACTGAACCACCATAAATGACTTTGAACCAAGATAAGCAGACTCCTTCAGCCCTCCAGCTCCAGATGAGCATGAAAACACAATGTTATATAAAGAATTCCTTCTTCCACAGTCCTCTAAATGTCTACCCCTGAGACCCTAAATTGCAATCCCTCAACAGTGTCCCCCACCAGCTAGAAGAGTTAGAACGGTCATTGGCCCGTTTCCCTAACAGCAGTTGGGGTCACTTCATCAGCAGGACAAGAGGATCTGGGAACAGGAGGAAGGGGCACCTGCGTCGACCTTGTTACACCTGTTCCTCTCAATACTCCCATCCAAATTCACTGCTTTCCACCCTGCCTTCTTTCTCTGCCCTTCACATTTCGTCCCCTGTTCATACTTCCCATAACAGGGAAAACAGTGGCAATTCTAACTCTCTTAGCCTTGGTTGGATACTCTTAATCCTTTTGTTTCTCTGAGCCAAAACTGCCTTTTCATCTCTTCCTGGATCCAAGCATACACAGGCAGTCTAACCATCCCTGCAAGGCAATTTAGTTGAATTCCTGAGATCAAATTTCCCCCGAGAGTCGGGCATGGTGGCACACACTTGTAATCTCGGTACTTGGGAGGCTGAGGCGGGAGGATTACAGGTTCACGGCTAACCTCCGCACCTTAGTGAGGACCTCTGCAACTTAGTGAGACCTTGTTTCAAAATAAAAGAATAAAATCGGGCTGGGGAAGTAGCTCAGAGGTAGAATGCCCCTGGGTTCAATCCCTAGTACCATTAAAAAAAGAAAAAAATTTCCTCTGAGTAAAAATCCAAACTCCCTTCCCATGATAGGTCAGGAAGTTCTAAGACGCCCCTTATTTTGTATTCTTGTTGTCTTGTTGTATTCTTGTTTGTCCTTCTCATTATACTAGATCAGTTGATGCAAAATTGTGTTGTGCCTCCTGGTTAGAATCACACTGGACACTGCTAGAGCCAGTCAGAGGATTCTGATAAACGTAAAGAAGAGACAGACACACAAAGCTGGGCGTGGTGGTGCACACTTGTAATCCCAGTACTTGGGAGGCTGAAACTGGAGAATCCGGGTTCGCAGTCAGCCTCAGTTACTTAGTGAGGCTCTCTGCAACTTAGTGAGACTCTATTTCAAAATAAAGAATAAAACTTGGACTGGAGGTGTAACTCAGAGGTAGAATGCTCCTGGGTTCAATCCCCAGTACCACAAAACACACACACACACACACACAGCCATTCCACCTCTGAACCTATAAAAGACTTAAAACTTCTCCTCAAACATACCCCCTACTGGGGTATCATATAAGTAATGGGCTTGTCCTTATTAATTCTCCTTTCTTCTATTATGGGCCTAAAGGCTAAGGGCTGTCTCCCAACAGCATCTAGCTATGGCGGCACCACCACAACTGTGGGTGCTCCTTTGATACTCCACTGTGGGACTAACTGCAGCTTGCCGGAAGGTCCTGTCATATGGACAGAGGAGTCTACCACAGTGGACCAAAGAGCCAGGTTTAAAAATCTAACAGATCAAACCAGAGAAAACAACCACAATTTTTCTATCGTCTTGCCACAGGCTACTCTAAGAGACACCAGTACCTATAAGTGTGTAAAATGGCAGTGGGAAAAAACAACGGAGTCTACTTGACCAGGAGGAGCCTCTTGGTCTGGTGCTCTTTCAATATACAAAAAATGAACTCCTATATTTGTCCAAGTTATTCCAAACCCTACTTCTGCTCCCTGTAGTACTAATTTCTTGACTCATATGGCAGAAAATGTACTGAACACATCTTCCTTCTGTATGCTCAAGCCCAATTCCATCAGACAGGTCCTGACCTCACATCGAATTGGTCTTGGCCTAGCAGAATGAGGAATCCAAAAGCAGACAAATCTTACTCTAACGATGCTCCTGGGTTTTAATGGCCATACTCATACTGCTCAGAGTAAAGCACAGGGTTCAGGAAAACCCATTCCAGTCTCAATGACTGTTCCAGGAGACTATCTGCATATAGGACCAGCACCATGTAACCTTAAATGTAATCATGCTGTAAACAGCCCAGTCCAACAATGCAGATGAGCCTACCTTCAGGTTGGTCAGTCTTTTGTTTTAACTTCTCGTATTCCACCATTCCCAAGGGATCTCAGGGTCGCTGTTATGTTAGAAAAGGGGAATGATGTTACCTTCTCCATCATTATCAACTCGTTCACAGGTCGCATGCTCCTGCCCTCTGACTGTAAGAGCAACTTTCATCTCTGGTTTCCAACTCTTGTTGCAGGATTGTCAGCCACTTTGTTGGCCATCTCCGGATTAAGGGTAGGTGTTTATGTTCGAATAAGTCAGCTGGCCTATCTAATTACCAAAACTGTTAATGACACAGCCTTGTTTTTGGCAGCCAGCAATGGAGAACTGGGTGAGATACATCAGGCAACTCTTGAAAATAGGGCAACAATTGATTTCCTGCTCTTACTCCATCATTTGGAATGTCGAGAATTCATTGGGATGTGTTGTTTTAATATTACCAATAATTAGCGGGGCATGGTGGCGCACGCTTGTAATCCCAGCATTCGGGAGGCTGAGACCGGAGGATCTGGGTTCGTGGCCAGCCTCAGCTACTTAGTGAGGCACTCCGCAACTTAGTGAGACTCGGTTTCAAAATAAAGAATAAAAAATAGGGCTGGGGGTGTAGCTCGGAGGTAGAATGCCCCTGAGTTCAATCCCCAGTACTGCACACACAAAAAAAATTACCAATAATTAAAAAAAGATAGTCTAATATCTGATATGCAAAAATGACTAGAAAATATTCAATCAAAAGGAATCTTTGGCTATGGTTCCTCCTGGATAGCATGGCTCCTGTCCTTTCTAACTCCTTCACTCATTTTCCTCCATATCCTACTCTTTGGACCATGCATAATCAGCCTGATTATGTCACAAATTCAAAGAATCACTAACCTCTCTGTTAACAAGATTCTTCTCTTGCAGATCAAAGGCCAACACATCCTCCTCCCAAAATGCACAGGACTCCACAGACCGTCACAGTGCCTGCGACACAGCTTCCAGCCCTCAGTCTGCTTTCGTCCCATTGTCAGCAGGACGTAGCCAGAGAGAATACGGCTGCCCATTTCCCAATATAAATATTATAAAACCTCTGGAACGTGGGCACTGTGAGGCCTGACTGTGAGCCTGGCCAGAGGAGGCTGAGAACAAAGGACTCTAGGAATGGGGGGAAATGCCTCTAACCACCCCCCTCCCCCAGCCCCATAAATTTACCTGTCCTGGCCTGGTGTCAAGCCCACCAATTGGAGAAATACACAACTGCTCTGCTCTCCCAGACATCCTAACTTCCATAAAAAGCTCTTAGTCTGTAAGGAAGGGGCTCCTGACACGCGTGGACTCCTCCCAGGTTTTATTCTGTTTCTGCTATTGAGCTGTGCTCTCTTTGACCCCATATTTCTTGACAGGGACACCACATTAATTTGGTATTTCATAGCTGCTGCCATCCCCCCAAATGAGAGAAACAAGGTAGAATGCTAGAGCATTGCTCTTTTGCTGTTTTCTGTTTCTAATCAGTCTTACTGGCTGATTTTTTTTTTTTTTTTTTTTTTTTTTTTGGTACTGGGGATTGAACCCAGAGGCATTCTACTTCCAAGCTATGCCCCAGTCTGATTTATTTCTTTATTTGGAAGCAGGTTCTCACTAGGTTGCTGAGAGCCTCATTGCCAAGGCTGGGTTTGAACCTATGATCTTCCTGTTTCAGCCTCCCAAGTACTGAGGTTACAAGCATGCACCATCACACTCATCTTGAATTTTATTTTTAAAACTATGAATTAAGCTGAGCATGGTAGTGCACACTTGTAATCCCAGTACTTGGGAGGCTGAGACAGGAGGATTGCAGGTTTGCAGCCAGACTCAGCAATTTAGTGAGATCCTGTTTTAAAATAAAGGAATAAAATAGGGCTAGGAGTGTAGTTAAGAGGTAGTATGCCCCTGAGTTCAATCCCCAGTACCATACACAAAAACCAGACAAACAAACAAACAACAACAAAAAAGCCTTGTGAAATAAAGAAATAAAGAAATGCCATATTTTAATGAGATGTTTTCCTCAAGGTAATATCATGAGACTGTCTTGTGTATGAAATTAGGAAATCTAGGTTGTTTTTTGTTGTTGTTGTTGTTTTGTTTTGTGGTACTGGGAATGGAACCCAGGGGCATTCTACCTCCGAACTAAACCCCTAGTCCTATTTTATTCCTTTATTTTGAAACGGGGTCTCACTAAGTTGCAGATGGCCTCACTAAGTTGCTGAGGCTGGCTGTAAAATTGCAATCCTCCTGTCTCGGGCTCCCAAATACTGGGATTACATGTGTGCACCACCACGCCTGGCAGGAAATCTAGTTTTAAGTCCCCTTTCTACAATTTATTGGTTCTCTGACCTTAGCTATGTTGTCTCTTGGCCTCCCCTTTGGTCTGTTTACCCCAGAAGCTATATTGTAATAAATAGTATCCAAAAAGAACTGTTGCATGCTAAGTCCCTCTCAATAGCAAACATGCCCCAGTGTACTCATTAGGCAATATTCAGTTTCCTCTATTAGACTCTAAGAATTTTAAAAGTACCAGTTATATCTTTGCCTCTGAAATTTCCCACATATCCTATTATTGCTGCTCACTGTTTCTAATGGGCACCAAATAAATGCTTCCAGAGATTTATTGATTGGTATTGTGAGAAGAATGTTTGCCATTAAAATTTCCTGTAATTCCCTTTTTAGAAATGACAAAAAGTTCTATATGCTCCAGGGAAATTCAGTTTTCATTGTTAAAGGTATGATTAATTTGGAGCTAAACAATAAGGTAAAAACAAAAGTGTTTTTTTTCCTAAAGAAAGAGTTTCTTAATGCTTTATATTATTATGGAAAGGGAATATTTTATTCAAAATGTAATTCCTATTATTACTTTTATCTATGCTCTTATGAGTTTTACAGTAGAATGTGTGGTCCATCTAAACAAATAAAACCACCGCATGGAAAGATGAAGCTGGATGAGGCTGATAGCAGCAAGAGCGCTCGTGGTCCCGATAAGTATAAGCAGTGTGAGACAATTGCTCAACAATACCAAGAGGTAGAACTGCAGACCACCCTTGGAAAATACAGTTTACTACAATAAAAATGCCCTCTATCAAGGGAGTATTGAATTTATAACGCTTATTTATTTCATATGTCTTAGGCATTACAATTTATCAACTAAGGCTATGCTATTGTAATTAATATTTATTGAGTGCTTCCTTTGGAATACCCTGCTAAGCTCTTTAATATATTAACCTATTCTCCAGTCATAAGCGACTTTGTGAACTAGGTGCTATAATTATTTCTGTATTCCAAGTAGGAAAATGGGCTCAAATACTTGACATGTGATCTGAATGTTTACTATTTATGTATTATTTATTTATTTATTTATTTTTTGTGGTACTGGGGATTGAACCCAGGAGCATTCTACCTCTGAACTACACCCCCAGACCTATTTTATCTTTTTTATTTTTGAAACAGGGTCTCACTAGGTTGCTGAAGACCTCACTATATTACACTTATTTAAGTATGACAACTTTTTTTTCGGTACTAGGAATGGAACCCAGGGGCATTCTACTTCTGAGCTACATCCCCAGCCCTATTTTTATTCTTTATTTTGAAACAGGGTCTCACTAAGTTGTGGAGGGCCTCACTAAAAGTAGTTGAGGCTGGCTCGAACCTTCGATCCTCCTGTCTCAGCCTCCCAAGTACTGGAATTACAAGAGTGCACCACCACACCTGGCTTTTTTTCTTTTTCCTTTTTATAGTAGTTGTATCATACCACTGGTTCATTCTCCAAAGTTTTTTTTTTCGGCGTAGGGGGGTGTCTGGTTGTGCTACTCACCATATTACCTGTATCTCTTATTTTTGTATTATAAATTAATTGTGTAGGCACAGATTTTATGGCTTTCTATAATTTGTTGATAAAAATGTTGAAGTGGTAAGGCCAAGTATGATCCATTAATGTAGACCTTTGTCCAAATTGATATTGGTTACTCCATGAACAATTATGCAGGAGGCTACAAATTTATTTAATTTTTTTCACAAGTGCTACCAGATTCTTTTTTGTATCTCCACTGCTACCATGAGACATTGTCAAGTATAAACCTAAAATCAGGATAAATCCTACAAAATGGAGGATGAACTTCAGGTAACAATTTACCAGCCACATATATAAAGGAAATGTGACCCACTTGGTATGACTTGATTTAGCTAACTCATACCCATTTCTCTATTTCACCTTTCTCCAGGTGTTCACAAACCATTGTTTAAGGGTCCAACAAACCCTTGCTTAACTATACACAGAATGTCACTAATCAGGCTATTTTATTTCTGAAAGTCACTATTCTCTTAAGTGTAAAAATTTGGGACATCTTTACTTGTCTTTAGACTCTTTATCTCTGATTCTCTGGAGATTACTGGCAATAAACCCACAATCTCACTGGCAAAAATCCTTTTTTTTTTGCAGTACTGGGGATTGAACCTAGAGGTTCATTTCCAGCCCTTTAGAGATACATATATATATATATTTTTTTTTTTTTTTAAATTATATATATATATATATTTTTTTTTTTTTTTTTTTAATTATGAGACAGGGTCTCACTAAGTTGCCCAGACTGGTCTCGAACTTGCAATCCTCCTGCCTCCGCATCCCAGGTAATTGGAATTACAGGTGTGCACCACAGTGCTTCATTTTATGTCATTTTATCTTTGCTCTGTTTCTTGGTATAGCTCTAAAGAAGGCCATCAATATTCTTTCAACCATAGCAATGAATGGGTGTGCGTGAACAGAACACAGCTTCTTCTAACCTCTTCTTTTCTTTGTAGACTGATGTGACTGAACACAGTTGTTTTTGGAGAAAGAGCAAATCATGTTCCCGAGTGTTACAGACTAATTAAAAAAAAGAGTTTTGCCTTTAGTGTTTCTTTATTAGTTAGGTTTTGTTTTGTTTTGTGGTACTGGGGATTGAACCCAGAGGCATTCTACCTTCAAGCTACACCCCCAGCCCAATTTTATTTTGTATTTGGAAACAGGGTCTCACTAGGTTGTTGAGAGTCTCACTGCTTGCTGAGGCTGTCCTCAAACCTGTGATCCTCCTATCTCAGCCTCCCAAGTACTGGGATTACAAGCATGCGCTATCATGCCCGGCTTATTAGTTAGTTTTAAAAATATATTTACAATTGTTTTATTGAGTAACTGGAGAAAGCATTGCATACAAATGTGCTATGTGAAACTTAGGAATAGGTTTCCAATGTTTATTGCAAATTATGTGGGATTGAGTTGTTTGTTAAAAGGCAATTTTTACCTAGGAAGGAATACACAAAATAACATTATAGTTGAATGTATAAATCTCACCCTTTCTTCATTTTCATTAGATAAGTATCTGAAGTAAGAATGAATAAATCATACAATCTCTGTGTAAATATTTGCTCCCCTTTCCTTACCCAGTTAACCTCATGATCAGCAAATAAGAGTATTTTAAATCTGGGATCTGATAGCCCTGCCCAGTCTCTCCTAGAGTTATAAGGTTGTCAGAGGCCATTTCCTCCCCTGCTTTTGATTCTCTCCTTGGTCCTAAATCAGTCTACCGATCAATAGTTGAAATTTGTAAGAAAAGACCCTGTAATTCCAGTTATAT
The DNA here is from genome assembly GCA_004027655.1 of Graphiurus murinus. Lineage (NCBI taxonomy): Eukaryota > Metazoa > Chordata > Mammalia > Rodentia > Gliridae > Graphiurus > Graphiurus murinus. The sequence continues at coordinate 10,088 of PVLC010003430.1, forward strand.
AGCCTCTAGGTTTCTGCTGAACCTTTTCTTCATCTTTCATAGCAAAGATTTTCTGGCAGTGTTATTGCCAAACTGACTTACAGTCACTTGGGCCATCATTATGGTATTGTCAGGGTTTTTAACTTTAACTATTCTAATGACTATGAAATTATATCTTATTGTGGTTTAGTTTATATTTCCCTGATAGAGTTGAATATCTTTCCTTGTGTACTTTTTTTTATTTTGAAACAGGGTCTCACTAAGTTGCAGAGTGCCTCACTAGGCCAGCTGAGGCTGGCTGCGAACCCAGATCCTTCGGTCTCAGCCTCCCGAATGCTGGTATTACAAGCGTGCGCCACCACGCCCGGCTTACTCATGTTTTAATTGAATTGTGTCTTACTAATAAGTTGTAAGAGTTTTTTTAAAAAAACGTATTCTAAGCTGGGCGTGGTGGAGCATGCTTGTAATCCCAGTACTTGGGAGGCTGAGACGGGAGTATCACCGGTTCGAGGCCAGCCTCAATAAGTAGTGAGACTCTCATTAACCTAGTGAGACCCTGTTTCAAAATAAAGAATAAAAAATAGGACTGGGGTGTAGCTTGGAGGTAGAATGCCCCTGGGTTCAATCTCCAGTACTACAAAAAACAACAAAAATAAAAATAAAATAGGGCTGGGGGTGTTGCCCAGTGGTAGGTAGAATGCCCTTGGTTCCATACCCAGTACCATACACACACACACACACACACACACACACACACACACACACACACACAAGTATTTTAGTTACGCTTGGTGGCACATGCTTGTAATCCCAGTACTTGGGAGGCCGATACAGGAGAATCACAGGTCCAAGGCCAACCTCAGCAAGTAGTGAGACTCTCATCAACCTAGTGAGACCCTGTTTCAAAGTAAAAATAAAATTGGGCTGGGGATTTAGCGTGGAGGTAGAATGCCCCTGAGTTCAATCCCTAGTATCTATCTATCTATCTATCTATCTATCTATCTATCTATCTATCTATGTAAAATATATATATATGTAAAATATATCCTACATTAAAGTTTTTTTTAAATCAGACCTATATGTTGCAAATATTTTCTCCTAGTCTCTGGCATGCCTTTGTTTTTTTAAGAAAATCTTTTGAAAAGCGAGTATTAGTATTATTGTTGTTATTATTATTAGTAGTAGTAGTACTGGGGATTGAACCCAGGGGCATTCTACCTCTAAGCTATACCCCCAGGCCTTCTCTTAATTTTTAAAATTTTGAAACATGGTCTTGCTAAGTTGCTGAGGCTGGTCTTTTTTTTTTTTTTTTTTTTTGGCAGTACTGAGGATTGAACTCAGGGGCATTCTACCTCTGAGCTATACCCCCAGCCTTATTTTTTATTCTTTATTTTGAAACCGAGTCTCACTAAGTTGTGGAGTGCCTCACTAGGTAGCTGAGGCTGGCCGTGAACCCGGATCCTCCGGTCTCAGCCTCCCGAATGCTGGGATTACAAGCGTGAGCCACCACGCCCGGCTGTGAGGCTGGTCTTGAACCTGAGATTCTCCTATCTCAGCATCCCAAGTACTGAGATTACAGGTGTGGACCACCATGCCCAACTACTCCCAGCTCTTTTTATTTTCTATTTCAAAACAGGGTCTTGTTAAATTGCCAAGGGCCTCGCTAGGTTGCTGAAGCTGGTCTCCAACCTACAATCCTCCATTTTGGCCTCCCAAGTATAAGGATTACAGGCATGTGCCACCACTCCCAACAAAAGAAAAGGAGAAAAGAAGGTCCTACCTTTTTTGGGGGGGGGAGGGGGAGTACTGGAGATTGAGCCAGATTTTGTTTCTTATTTGGAAACAGGGGCTTGCTAGGTTGATGAGGGTCTCATTCCTTGCTGAGGTTGTCCTTGAACCTGCAATCCTCCTGTCTCAGCCTCCCAAGTACTGGGATTACAAGCATGTGTCACCACGTCTGGCTACCCTTTACTATCAATTGGCTAGCACTGAGAAGGGCCGTTTCTCTTCAGCTAGGAAAGATTTTTTAGACGTTAAAACATCATAATATTATGAAAACTAATGTATACACTATAATGCTGTATTCCATCACTCTCTACACGTCTATCTGAAATGTGCTGCCTCATTTGTCACTTTACTTTCACTGAGAGACCTGCTATTTTGCTCTACACCAGAGGTAATCAAGGGGCAGGAGTCTTTCTTTCTTTCTTTTTTTTGAAACAAGGTCTCACTAGGTTGCTGAGGCTGGCCTCAAACCTGCAATCCTCCTGTCTCAGCCTCACAAGTACTGGAATTACAAGCATGTGCTATCATGGCTGGCTCTGTCTTTTTCTTTCCTTTTCCTTTCCCTTTCTTAAGTAAGTCTATGTTTCCAGACTCTCTGGCTACTCTATATGATATTATGTGGATATATTGTAATTCATCCACTCCTGTTGTTTAGGGTCTTATCTGATTATTTTTTTAAGATAAAGTAGAATCGACAGGTCAGAATGTGTAATATTTAACATTTGATATGTTATTGCCAAATTGCCTTCCACAAAAGTTGAAGCAGCCTATATTCCTGTTAACTTTTTTTTCCTTCTTTTTTTGGTGGTGGTACTAGGGATTGAACCCAGGGACATTCTACCTCTGAGCTACACTCTCAGATCAATTTTATTTCTTATTTGGAAACAGGGTCTTGCTAGGTTGATAAGAGTCACACTACTTGCTGAGGCTGTCCTTGAACACACAATCCTCCTGTTTCAGCCTCCTAAGGATTACAGGCGTGCGCCACCATACCTGGCTCTTTCTTTTGTTTATTTTTTTTTAATTTTAATTTTAATTTTTTTGCAGCAGTAGGGGTTGAAACCAGGGGCATTCTACCTCTGAGCTGTACTCCCAGCCCTATTTTTTATTCTTTATTTTGAAACAGGGTCTCACTAAGTTGCAGAGGGCCTCACTAAGTAGCTGAGGCTGTCTGCAAACCTGTGATCCTCCTGTCTCAGCCTCCCAAGTACTGGGATTACAAGTGTGAGCCACCACGTACGGCTTAATAAATTAAATTATAAAGTGAACTCTCCCCGCCTTTTTTTTTTCTCCTCCCAATACTGGGATTGCAACCAGGATATGTGCATGCTAGGCATGTTGTCACTGAGATACTACCCAAATGAACTTATAACCTGTAATCAAATCAAAAAAATAAATCTTTTTAAAAGAATTTTTTTCAGTACTGGAGATTGAACCCAGGGGCATTCTACCTTCAAGATATACCTCCAGCCCTATTTTTTATTCTTTATTTTGAAACAGGGTCTCACTAAGTTGCAGAGGACCTCACTAAGAAGTAGCTGAGGCTGGCCTCGAACCTTCCATCCTCCTTCTCAGCTTCCCAAGTACTGAGATTACAAGCGTGTGCCACCACGCCTGGCCTCCAAAAAATGAATCTTTCTTTATTAGATCCTCCTGAAGTCTTGCTTGTACATTATTCCCATCAAAGGATCCAAAGGACCTTCTTCCTCTCAAAAGTAACCACTGTCACAACTCTTCCAGCAATCATTTCTTTATATTTCTTTATAGATGTAAAAATTACTCTATCTCTTTTTCTTTTCTTTCTCTCAAGTCCCTCACTCTCAGAAATTTTGTGTGTTTTATAACAGAGGAGTTTCAGAAAATCTAAACTAAAATACTGCTGGAAACAGAATATCAAATACTTCTCTACCCATCAAACTATTCCTTTTCTCATCTCCTCACAGTCCCTTGGGAGAAAATGTGTACCCAAGATGTGAGGGCCTCTCAAATCAACAAAGCTTTTTTTGGAGTCTGAAAGCCAAAACAGGGTAGCATAACTTTCCTCATTAGGATTCTGCTTAATCTTTGAGGATTCTGTTAACATTTGGTTTTACTTAATTTTACCCATAACTTTTTTCTAAAAAATGGGCATTATGGGGGTTCTAATGGCTTCTTGAACATCAAATAGCTCTTGAAAGTAAAACCGTGATGGATTGAGTGTGAATGAAACAAACAGGGATTATATTTCTCTTGAAAAACATATGGACTTAATAATTAGCAGGAAAGCTTTACATAATTAGAAAAAAATGTTTTGGGACAATGTTCGAGATGCCTGAGAAATGGAGAATGTTGCTGGATTGTACTGTCTCAGATTATAGCTTTCCCCCGAAACTCTGATATTATAGCCAGAGAACAATTTGTCCCAACCAGGAGGTGGAAAATGCTAGTACAGTTTCTGCACAGAGGAAGCAATTAAGGAATTTTGGCTTAATCTTTCTTTTCTAAATGTCTCAAACACCACTAAACTTTTTTCTGTAGAAGAAATGTATTTTCCCATCTGCCCTCAGGAGTTCACAGTCTAGTAGAGGAGTCAATGTGCAAAGAAATAAAAGCAATAGACTCTTCAGGGTCTGGTGCAGAGCAAAGAAGAAGGGTTAGTAGCTTCTGCTTAAAGGAAGCTAGAGCGGCAGCACAGATGACATTTGGGCTGGGTCCTAAAGAAGAACCGCTGGCCTGGGGACTGTGATGGGCAGAGCGAGAAGCAGTGTGAAGACTCCAAGGCAGAAAGACAGGTTGGAATTTTTAGGGAACTGCAATGTGGGACGCCAAGGTACAGTAGAGGAGAGGGGAACACTGAAAGAAGGGGCTACAAGGCCAGAATCCCAACTAAAGAGGTCTTGGAGCCAGGCATGGTGGCACACACCTATAATCCCAGTACTTGGGAGGCTGAGACAGGAGGATCACGGATTCGAAGCCAATCTCAGCAACTTAGTGAGACTCTTCACAAGTAAAAAATAATATAGGGCTGCAGGTCTAGCTCGGAGGTATATAATGCCTGGGTTCAATCCTCAATACCCAAAAAAAAAAAAAAGTCCAGTATATCATATCATATCATATCATATCATATCATATCATATCATATCATATCATATCATCCCTGAAAGATCAATGTTATGATTGTCACACAGTATCTCATTACCTACTTTATATATAAGATAACCTTTCTTTATTGAAGCAGAATTTATATACAATAAAATGCACCCATTTCAGGTGTATGTCTCGGTGACTTCTAACAGTGTAACCACTACCATTCAATCTATAGAATTTTGGAATTACCTTATCAACATCGCTTTTGGCCTCTCAGTTCATCTCTCCCCTGCATACACAAAGTAGAGATTTCTGTCACAAATTAGATCTGTCTTTTCTGAAGTTTCAATTAAATGGACTCATAATGTATATATTTTTGTGTCTGGCTTCTGGTATTTTTTGGTACTGGGGATTGAACCCAGGGGCATTCTACCTCTGAGCTACAACCTCAGTCCCATTTTATTTTTATTATTTTTTGAAACAGGACCTCACTAAGTTGCTGAACCTGTGATCCTTCTGTCTCAGCTTCCTAAGTACTGGGAATACAGGCGTGCGCCGCCATGCCGGACTTGTGTTTGGCTTTTTTTTGCACAGCTTGATGTTTTGTTTTGCTTTGTTTTGTCTGTGGTATTGGTCACCCCATTGAACTTGTGATTCTCCTGCCCTCCTCTTCCCAGGAGCTGGGATTACAGACACAGCACCCCGTGTGGTTCTGCTTGATGTTTTTGAGGTTCACTCATGTTATTTAAAAGTTCATTCCTTTGTATTGCTGAAGTGTCATTATATTTACAAAACAGACGTGTTTACCTGGTCTCTTGTTGATGACACCCCCTGGTAGACATTTGAGTTATTTCCAGTTTCTGGATTTTGTAAGGCTGCAGTGAGCATTTGTGTACGACTCTGTTTCAGCACTTACTGTAATATGTGTCTTAGCTTATAAATCTGGGAAGATCCTACACCACCAACCCAGCCAAAGTATATGAGTGTGTGGCTGGAAGTGAGGGAGGGCAGCCTGGAGAATCGTAGTCCCTCATTTCCCTGGCCAAAGTGATTGGTGACTATGTAACCTTTCTACCCTGGTTGTTGAGAGGAAGCCCTTCTATGGTAGTAGAGAATAAGAACCATGCAAGTCATGGATGGTGGAGGACACCTGTAATTCCAGTACTTGGGAGGCTGAGACAGGAGGATAGCAGGTTTGAGGACAGCCTCAGAAACTTAGCAAGAACCTGTTTCAAAAATGAAAATATAAAGTAGGGCTTGGAGGTGTAGAATGCCCATGGGTTCAACCCCCAGTACAAACAAACAAACACCATGTAGAGGAAAAACAGAGAGAAAGAGGATCCCTGCCTCCTCCAGGAATCAGATTTATGCTGGACAACAACCAGGTTGAGACAGAATTGGGAATCTGAAGAACCCAATAAGGAAGAAACTGGAGGCAAGAGGAGAAAGGACATAGTGGAGACAGCTGACATTCATGATCATATTCCCAATGTCCTGATTTCCACAGGGCCAGCCCTTTCTAACTTTGAGATTAGATGAGGTCCTGATGAAAAGAATGAATTTGGCGCTTCATCTGTGGAGAAAGAGACCACTAAGACAGAGAACGGTTTCCCTTACCATCTTTGTCTCCACCCACCCTTAGTTCAGCAAAAGAAATTGATATCTGCCTGTTAATGTGTCAGCACGATGGAGTCTGAGGATATAAACATAAATAAGACAGTCTCTCTCTTCTAGCTCCTCATACATCAATGGAGGAGGGATACCTCTTACAGCCTAGGAAGAGGGCAGTAAGGAGCTAAGCCTTAAGAGGACTTAAGAGAAATAATGAGAAGCAGGGACAAAAGCCTTACAGGCAGCCAAAACATTCAGTGTTCTAGAATATGTGGTGAAAGGTAGGAGGAGCCAGAGATATTGCTAAAGAAGCAGAAGTGAGCTTGGTGTGGTGGCACACGCCTGTTATTCCAGCTACTCAAGAGGTAGGGTTGAAAGTTCAAGGCAGCCTGGTCAAAGTAGGGAAGTGCATGAGGAGATTCAGTACTTCAGAAACATTACTGGTAATAGTATGGAGGATGGGCTGCAGAAGGACAAGGTCAGAGACCCCAAGGATTGAGACTTTGGGAATTTCCCAGGCAAGCGATGATAAGGGCCTGAGAGCCAACTCAGGCTACCTGATTAGAATAGAAATAATTTAAATATGCCAGGTGTGGTGGCTCACACTTGTTATTCCAGTACTTGGGAGGCTGAGACAGGAGGACCGCAGGTTTGAGGACAGCCTCAGCAACTAGTGAGACTCTCATCAACCTAGTGAGACCTTGTTTCAAAACAAAAATAAAACAGGGCTGAGGGTGTTGGTTGGAGGTAGAATCCCCCTGGGTTCAATCCCCAGTACTAGAAACACACACACACACACACACACACACACACACACACACACACACACAGAAATAATTTAAATACAAATATAAGTGGCTTGTGAGCAGTTGATGACACTTCCCACAGGACAAATTCTGCTTACTATATGTTTATGCACATTTGCTTTGAAGGAGGAGAAAGGTAAGTGGAATGAAGCAGGAAGGAATTAATGAAAGATTCTTCTGCAACATTATGACTTTAGAAGGCTCCTTCAGTTTAGATCTTTCTCCGTACCTGTCACTGTTCTTATTCCTATTCTTATTTTTGTTATGGAGTTTTTTTTTTGTATGTGTGTGATATTGGGGCAGAACCCAGGGACAGTCTACCTCTGAGCTACACCCTTACCCCTATTTTATTCTTTTATTTTGAAATAGGGTCTCACTAAGTTGCAGAGGGCCTAACCAAGTTGCTGAGGCTGTCCTTGAACCTGAGATCCTCCTGTCTCAGCCTCCCAAGTACTGGGATTACAAGCGTGCACCACCACACCGGGCTGGAGATTTATTGTTGATGTGGTGAAAGAGCACACAGTATGGAGCTGGGGTCTCCTTGGAGCCTTAGTTCTGGCAATTACCAGGTGAGTGATCTTGGGAAAGTCATCTTATCTTTCAAATCTCATTTTCCTGAGATAGAAAATGGGGATGAGAATAACATCAATCTCACAAGTTTGTCGAAAGAATGAAATGAGATCATAAATAAAATATATTTTTGACTGGGCGTGGTGGCACATGTTTGTAATCCCACTACTTGGAAGGCTGAGATAGGAGGACCACAGGTTCAAAGACAGCCTTGGCAACTTAGCGAGGCTTTCAGCAACTTTGTGAGACCCTGTTTCCAAATGAGAAATAAAATTGAGCTGGGGATGTAGTAGCTTGAAGATAGAATGCCTCTGGGTTCAATCCCCAGTACCACACACCCACCCACCCCCACATAAATAAATAAATAAATAATACTTTTTTGTTTGTTTGTTTTCAGGTTTGCAATACTGGGGATTGAACCCAAGGACATTCTACCTCTGAACTCCACCCCTAGTCCTATTTTATATTCTTTATTTTGAAACAGGGACTCACTAAGTAGCTGAGGCTAACCTCGAAACTGCGATCCTCCTATCTCAGCCTCCCAAGTACTGAGATTATAATTGTGCACCACCACACCCGGTTTAAAAAGCACTTTTAAAGAGCTGTACATTTATTATTTATTGCAATTGGTATTCCCAAAAGATACTTTTATATATGTAGGTGGGAGTGGGAGGCAGATATTCCTTTACAAAGCATACTAATGGCTGACTGAATTTCCTACTGTGGGCCCTAGAATACCTCTTTCTTTTAGAAAGGGATCCCCCAGATCACAGGAATTGATTGGGTAGTCGTTAAATCAATACATGAAAAGAGCCGGGCGTGGTGGCGCACGCTTGTAATCCCAGCATTCGGGAGGCTGAGACCAGAGGATCCGGGTTCGCGGCCAGCCTCAGCTACCTAGTGAGGCACTCCGCAACTTAGTGAGACCCGGTTTCAAAATAAAGAATGAAAAATAGGGCTGGGGGTATAGCTCGGAGGTAGAATGCCCCTGAGTTCCATCCCCAGTACCGCAAAAAAAAAAAAAAAAAAAAAGAACAAGACTTGTCTCTGGGCTATTTGGATTTCATTACCAAGAAAGAAAAAAATGAAGTTTATTTCAGTAAGTGCTAGAATTTTTGTGAGGTGGTGGTGGCAGACATGTTTAATCACTAAGGAAAGGGAGCAAATAGACAAAAGCACAGAGGCTCCTCAGGAGGCTAAGGCAGGGGGATCACAAGTGAGACCAGCTGGGCACCTTAGTGAGACCCTGTCTCAAACTAAAAGTTTAAAAAAGGTCTGGGGAAGTAGCATCCTAGTATAACATTTGCCTAGCATGTGGGAGGCCCTGGGTTCAATCCCCAGTGCTGCCAAAAGAAAAAAAAAAAGGCAGAAAAAAATGGGTGAGAGAAAGCAACAATATGGCAATATGAAAACAAAAGGCAAAACCAGAAAAGAGAGTAGAAAAGTAAAAACCAAAGACTTTCCCCAAATGTCTCCTATTTCAGACCTCAGATTCATGACTCATTTTCTTTCATGCCTCATTTTCTTAAGTTTAAGAACCTCTAGGGAGAGGGAAACAGTTGTTCTTTTTAATATTGTTTAGGTTTCTGCCTGGTCAATGTCAACTAATTATTAATAATACTGTTGCTTGTAAGAAATCATTCCCATAAATTTTGACCTGGGTTTGTTATTACATATAATTTCTGTGAATTATATATCTTACTCAATGAAAATTTAGAATATAATTCACTTGATATAAATTTTATTTACCTTTCCTGAAGATGATTTGAGGCCAGCCTTAGCAATTTAGTGATTCCCTGTTTCAAAGTAAAAAATAGAGTAAAAACAAAATAGGGTAAAAATAAAAACCAAACAAACATATACTGCTTCAACAACCTTACCTTAGAGGGAAATATTTCTTCAGAGAAGTCTGATATATTTTCACACAAGAAAACTTTTTTTGTTGTTGTTGTTTTGGTACTGGGGATTGAACCTAGAGGCATTCTAACTCTGAGCTATACCCCCAGCCCTATTTTATTTTATTTTTTCTGAAACAGGGTCTCACTAAGTTGCTGAGAGCCTCTTATAACCAAATTAGAAAGCATGGCAAGAATTGGTACCAGATGAAACTAGGGATCAATCATTTATTCTTTGAACAAATGTGTATTGAACATGAAGCTTTTTGCCAGGTGTTAGGTGTAGAGAGGGTAAATAAAATGAACATGATTTCTGTGGTTGTGGAGCTTACAGTCACGTGGAAGAGTTAGTAGTAAATAAATATGTCAACAAACATGTCATCAACATATAATTACAAATTCTGATAACTTTTAGGAAAAAAGAAGTTGCTATGAATGAGAATAGCAGTGGAGACTTCATATGTAAGATCGTTGAGGAAAATGAAATTTATTTATTTATTTTATTTTTTTGTGGTACTAAGGATTGAACCCAGGGGCATTCTACCTCCAAGCTATACCCCCATCCCTATTTTTTATTCTTTATTTTTTTGAAACAGGGTCGTGCTAAGTTGCGGAGGGCCTCACTAAGTAGCTGAGGCTGGCCATGAACCTGCGAACCTCCTGTCTCAGCCTCTCAAGTACTGGGATTACAAGCGTGCGCCACCATGCTTGACTGGAAAATGAAATTTAAACTGAAACCTGAGGAATGAGTAAGACATTCCTAACTAGAAGAGGAGAAGAGTAGTTCAGACAGAGGAAATGACATTTTGTAGCCCAGATACAGGAGGAGCTCAATTGTGGAGTTCATCAAAGGAGGTTTATGTGACAGACCTCAGAAGTCAATATTGGAGTTGTCCTCTGTGTGGTAGCATGAGACAGAAGGATCACAGGTTTGAAGTCAGCCTCAGCAACTTAGTGGGACTGTTTCCAAAAAATAATAATAATAATAAAGGGGGTTGGGGTGTAGCTCAGAGGTAGAATGCCCTCGGGTTCAATCTCCAGCATCACACACACACACAAAGAACACTTTCTCTTGTTTCTCACGTCCTCATAATTCATGATAATTGTTAAGTATCTTGGGTATAGTATAGTCAAGGCTGAAACAACTGCCAACAGTTCAAACAGAGCTACCCGTGAGTCCAGGTCTAACTCGGCCTACGTGATGAAGACCAAGGGCGGGGTGGGTATGGGATTGAATTTAAGGATCCAGCATACTTGAACTTCATGCAGTATGCCCTTAGAGGTTAACTGCTTAAAATAGACTTGGATTTCCTTGACACTCCACCATTTTTTTTTTTTTTTTTTTGTGGTACTAGAGATTGAACTCAGGGACATTCTACCTCCGAGCTACACCCCCAGCCCTATTTTTTATTCTTTATTTTGAAACCGAGTCTCACTAAGTTGCGGAGTGCCTCACTAGGTAGCTGAGGCTGGCTGCGAACCCTGATCCTCCTGTCTCAGCCTCCCAAATGCTGGCTTTACAAGCGTGCGCCACCACGCCCGGCTAGAAATAAAAAATTTTAATACTTTTTTTGTTTTTTTTGGTGCTGGGGATTGTACTCCGAGGCCCTTTTGCATGCTAGGCAAGCACTCTACCACTGAGTCACACCTCCAGCCCTTCTGAGTGTCCTGGACCGTGACAGCAGGGCTGCACCTCATCACTGCAGGCAGCTCACAGCTGGGAACTCCCCCTGGAGAAGCGCCTGTGTGCCGCTGCCTTCTTCCTCCTAGACATCTGCTTTGGAGAGGAGATATGGGTGGAGCAGAGTTTCTAAGCGAGGAAGGACCAGAAACAGAACACTTCAAAGTACAGGCCATATTCCTCTCTCCTGATGTATTAGATCCTGAAGATTTAAACTCCATCCTCTTTCGAAGCTGGTGCTAGTTTTCTCCCTCAAAGAAAAGCTGCAGCTCTTTAAAGGGACGTAGAAATTCACTTTGACTGGCAAACATCTGAGGAGAAAATAGCTGGTGTTCAAGGTGGGACAAGCATTTGTCCACTGTTCTCGTCCCTCGGCCGGGGTAACTCTAAGCTACTGACCACTTCCTCTTTCCTCCTGCAGCCAAGTCAGACAGGCATTAAAGGACAAACACAGTCCCATGAAAAAGGCCTAAGAGAGAGCTTGGGGTTTTCTTGCTTTCTAGGCTGTCTTCTCTTTCCCTCCTTTTGCTGAAGTCTGACTAATAGGTAGAGAGTAGGGTAGCTTGGAGCCTTTTTTTTCTTTGCGGTACTGAGGATTGAATCCCAGAGGCATTCTACCTCTGAACTACATTCTCAGCCCTATATTTTAATTGTCATATTGAAACAGGGTCTCACTAAATTATGGAGGGCCTAAGTAGCTGAGGCTGGCAGTGAACCTGTGATGCTCCTTACTCAGCTTCCCAAGTATTGGGATTACAAGTATGTGCCAACACGCCTGGCTTTCAAACCCTTTTTTAAAAACGTACTGGAGTCAGCCCAGTGTGATGGCACACTGTAATACTAGTACTTGGGAGGCTGAGACAGGAGAATTGCAGGTTTGAGGACAACCTCAGCAAATAGTGAGACTCTCATTAGCACAGTGAGACGCTGTTTCAAAATAAAATAGGGCTGGGGTGCCGCTCAGAGGTAGAATGCCTTGAGGCTTAATCCCCAGTAGCCTCCCCCTCCCTCGCCCCCCCCCCCAAAGTGCTGGAGTCAACTTGTTTCTCTTTACTCTTATGCAAAGGAAAAATGTCTCTGAAAGCATATGATGATTTAAGGGATGCATTCCTCATATTTGAGGAATTATTTATATATTTTCCCACACTCTCATTCTTATATGAAAATGTCCAAGTTAAGGAATCATACATTCATATTTGTCAATGGAAATCATCCCTGATAAATTACCAAAAACATGAGTTTAGAAGTAATGTTCTAACCTGGGCATTGTGGCGCAAGCTTGTAATCCCAGTACTTGGGAAGCTGAGACAGGAAGACCACAGGTTCGAGGCCAGCCTCAGCTACTTAGTGAGGCCCTCCACAACTTAGTGAAACCTTGTTTCAAAATAAAGAATATAAAATAGGGCTTGAGGTGTAGCTCAGAGGTAGAATGCCCCTGGCTTCAATCCCCAGTACAGAAAAAAAAAAAAAAAAAAAAAAAAAAGATCGTTCTAATTGCAAATAACTTTCCAAATGTGTGAAAAAAATCTTTTCCTAGGCTTCTTTCATTCATTGAAATGGGTTGGTTAAGAAAGATAGGATTAGAGCTGATGAGGTCATCACTTTTAGATTTAGGAGGTAAATGTTTTAGGGCTGGAACAGTTACCTCCCATTTGATGCAAAGAAGGAAAGGACTCCAGAGTACAGAGAACCTATCCAAAGACTACCTAGGACATTTATTTTTTTGCGGTACTGGGGGTTGAACCCAGGGGCATTCTACCTCCGAGCTACAGTCCCAGCCCTATTTTTTATTCTTTATTTTGAAACAGGGTCTCACTAAGTTGCAGAGGGCCTCACAAAGCAGCTGAGACTGGGCTCGAACCCAGATCCTCCAGTCTCAGCCTCCCAAATGCTGGGATTACAAGCATGTGCCACCACTCCTGGCTACCTAGGACATTTATACTTTTTTTTTGTACTGAGGATTGAATGAACCCAAGAGTATTCTACCTCTGAGCTACACCCCAGCCCTATTCTAATTTTTTTTTTTTTTTTTAATTTTGAAACAGAATCTTACTAAATTGCTGAGACTGGCCTCAAACTTGTGATCCTCCTGTTTCAGCCTCCCAAGTACTGGGATTACAGGTGTGCACCATTGCACCTGACTCACCTATATGTTCTCTTAACTGCTACTGTAACTCATCATTATCACAAGGCAAAGATTTTATAATAGGATACAGCAGCGACCTGAGATAACGTAATATTTGGTATCAGAATGACCAACTAACTACCGCTCCTTCAATATTAAAATGCAGCAACCTAGTGAGACTATTTCAAAACAAAAAATAAAAAAGGCCAGGGGTGTAGCTTGAAGGTAGAATGTTCTTGGGTTCAATCCATAGTACCACACCAAAAAATTAAATTAAATTAAAATTAAACTGTTTGCCCAGGAAAAGAAAAACAACCCTCCTACTTCTTAGAAAGTAAATATATGACCCTAAAGGAGTATGGTTTTATGACTCTAGAAAGTTTGCTTTACCAGGCTATGTTAAGAATGTGGGCTACACATGTAAAACGGAAAAGTGGTGCTATTTGTGATCTGACAATGATAGATATGTCATAAATGTCTATGTAACTCTGTTGTACTCAAGAAATGTATAAAAAATCCATGCTGAAAATATAAATAAATAAATTTAATTTAATTAAAATTAAAGTGTTTGCCCAGGAAAAGAAAAACAACTTTTGAAACTTACCTTAACCAATTTAGATTTCCTAAATTCTAGCCTACCCTTGCTACCCTCCCCCTCACCTTGGTACTAGGGATTAAATCAGAGGCATTCTATCTTCAAGCTATACTTCCAGCCCAACTTGATTTTTCATTTGGAAACAGGGTCTCACTAGGTTGCTGAGGGCTTCGCTAAGTTATTGAGGCTGGCTTTGAAACTGCGATCCTCCTGTCTCAGCCTCCCAAGTATTGGGATTACAAGGGTGAGAGACTGTGCCCGGCCCTTGCTACCCTTTTACATGAATAAAACTAGCTCTTTCTTTTGGCCTGAGAGCCAGTTTGACACTCTCTTGGTCAGTGCTGTGTCTCCTCTCTGCACCAGAAAGACTGTTTCCATATCAGTTGTGCCTCTATTTGATTCCTGTGCTGGAAAGCATAAGAACCCACTGAGCCGGCAACATAACTCATATCCAAAACCATGAATTCTGATATTCTAAAGACATTATTGCCAAAGACTTTAACTCAGAGTTAAAAGTAGAAGAAAGCCCGGCGTGGTGATGCACGCCTGTAATCCTAGTACTTGGGAGCCTGAGACAGGAGGATCACAAGTTCGTGGCCAACCTCAGCAACCTTGTGAGGCCCTCAACAACTTAATGAGACCCTGTTTCAAAATAAAAAGTAAAAAATAGGCCTAGGGGTGTAGCCTGGAGGTAGAATGCCCCTGGACTCAACCCCCAGTACCACAGGGGGGAAAAAATAACACAATGGCTCTATTTCTCTTCTTATAAAAAAGAAAACCCATGTGTCCAGACTCTCTAGAGAAATCACTGCCTCAGACATAGGGGATGGGGGAGGGGTTCCTCTGCGGGGGAACTGGCAAAGATGGGAAACAAGGAGGAGGGCAAACGTGAGCAGCGCTCAGGAGCAAGGATACACACTTTAGAAGTGCAATGGAGGTACTGAAAATAGCCAAAATGCCTAGTTAGAACCAAAGGTCTCTGACGTCCACAGTGGATCAGATGTCTTTTTTCTTTTCTTTTTGTGATACTGGGGATTGAACTCAGGGGCATTCTACCTCCGAGCTATACCCCCTGCCCTATTTTATTTTTTTATTTTGAAACAGGGTCTCACTAGGTGGATGAGAGTCTTGCTACATTGCTGAGGCTGTTCTCAAACCTGTTTCAGCCTCCCAAGTACTGTGATTACAGGTATGCAACACACCATCAAGCCTGGTGACAGACCAGATGCATTTTGATATGATGATTGACAAATTGCTCAGAAATTTAACTACCTCTGGGGCAGTGGGAGAGTTCTATTGCTAACATATTCAGTCATTATTGGAAAGCAGGAGAGATCTCTTCAGGGGGTGTCTATTTTAAAATTAAAGCAAAATGTGTAATACAATAACAAGTAACTATCTATAAAGAAGAACATCTTCATTTCAAAGTGTCACTTGAAATGAAACAGACATTGTATTAGAGTCTTTCTCAGAGTAGGGTCTGAAGAAAACTGCATGGGAGGGATTGAGGGGGGCAAGGCTAGGGGGTGGGGCATTTGAGGATAGAGAAGATCGTTAACTTTGCAGTTTCTTAGATGCAATGTCAGGCTTACTAAATGAGGATCTCTGAATAGAAAAGAGGCCTGGAAATTCAAATATTCTACACATTTGTATTATAGAAATTTTCAGTCTTGCACAAAACTAGAGAGAATAGTAGAATGCATCCTATTGAAAGCACCACACAACTGGGGGCCAGGAGTTAGGTGGGAGTTGGTAAGGAAAGAATTGGTGAGTTGTGCCCAAGTGAAGGGAGTGGGCCATGTCAACGAGGCCCCCTAGGCAAATACTGTTCTAACTTGCTTCCTAGAGCTGCTCCAGAAGTAAATTGCTTCTATAAAACAGAAAATGCTGCAAGGCATGGTGATGCATGCCTGTAATCCCAGTACCTGGGAGGCTGAGACAGGAAGATGGCAGATTCGAGGACAGCCTCAGCAAGTAGTGAGATTTTCATCAACCTGGTGAGACCTTGTTCCAAAATAAAAATAAAAATAGGGCTGGGGATGTAGTTCGGAGGTAGAATGCCCCTGGGTTCAAGCCCTAGTGCCAATAAATAAATAATAATTACATACATACATACATACATAAATAATAAGCAAATATAGAGTTATAAATGCAAAATTAAGTTCAGTAACCTGAGCAAGTGAAAGTCACTAAAACAAAAGTTTACTTAATTTTGCAGAAAATCCAATTCTGAGTATGCTCCTGCCTTCCAGGCAAGATTTGTTTAAAACAATTAGAGATCTATATAAAAAAGCCGATCTATTGTCATAGTATAATTGGCTAAATGGTCTAAAATGAGCTTAAGATAATTTGGTATACTAAGAGCTCTGCACAGTCACGAAAGATTCAGAAAAGGGAAAGAGGAATGTTTGTTGGAATTATCCAGAAAGACTTCATAAAGAAGGTATAGCCAGACCCAAAGGATGTGTAGGGCTTGGCAAGGCAGAATGAAGGGAAGTGGCCCCTCCTGGTGAGGGAGCCGCACATGCCAAGTCCTGAAAGCAGGGATGAGCAGAGCGTTTGGGAAATGCGAGGACACCTGGACTGGAGCTAGTCTTCAGGTTGGGAACAAGATAAGCTTAGACCTAAGAAAGGAAGTGTCCTGCTGGGATGCCAGTATGAGCCATTGGATACCATCAGATAGACCAGAGGTCAGCAAACTGCATCAGCAAGCCAGCCTCTCGTTTTGTAAAGAAAGTATTACTGGGGAACAGCCTTGCCCACTCCTTTACATGTTGTGGTGACTGCTTTCCTGCAAGCAGAACTGAGTAGTTGCCACAGGGACCTTATGACCCACAAAGCCTTTACAGAAAGCTTGCTGGTCCCTGAGATAGACAGTCAAGACTTGAGGAAAGTGGGGTTTTAGAGAAAGACTGACTGCTTAACCTAAGACTATAAACTAAAATGGATTCAAGATTGGAACTTTCAGAAATTTTCACACTTAAATGATGAGAAATCTTAGGTCAAAGAATAGGAAATATAAAGTCCTCTAATGAAGAGAAACTTTTAGTGGAAATCATTTTGAAAAATGTGATATATTTATAGCTTCTTCAATAAAGCCTCACAGTAGGTTTAGAAAATGTTAATTGAAATATTTTCCTAGTTTGCAGAGAATATGCCTTAAGGGATAAGTTACGTTGAAATGCATCTTATTGTCTTGCTTTAGAGTTCTTGAGGCATTATTTGCTTTTCCCTGGAGTTCTTTTTTTCTCAAATCTTTCACAAACCAAATGAGGCCAATTATCTTCCACACAATTAAAATCAAATAGTTTGTGCCAAGCAGCTCTTTAATGCAGCTGTTTCTTCTTAATCTTGGGCATTTTACAGGACGCTCTTTTGCCCCCTAACTAAAGCTCTCATTGTATGCTACAGGCAGGACACTTGCAAACATTTCCAGCAAACTTTGTGTAGGATTTCAACTTTCTGAGCAGGGTTCCCTCCTTGATATACACAGCCCAGGAGAACCCTCAGATTCAATAAAGTGGGTTTTTTTTTTAATTTTTTTTTTTTATGGTACTGGGGAATGAACCCAGGGGTGTTCTATTTCTGAGCTACACCCCCAACACTGTTTTTTTTTTTTTTTTTTTTTTTTTTTTTTTTTTTTAAACAAGGTCTCACTAAGCTGCCCAGGGCCTTGCTATGTTGCTGAGGCTAGCCTTGAACTTGTGATCCACCTGACTCAGCCTCCCAAGTACTGGGATTACAGGTATGTGCCACCGCACACAGTGGAAATCCCACATCCATGACTGTAATCCCCGAACTTGGGAGGCTGAGTCAGGTGGATCACAGGTTTGTGGCCAGTCTCAACAGTTTAGTGAGGCCTCTACAATTTAGTGAGATCCTGTTTCAAAATAAAACATAAAATAGGGCTGGGAGTATAGCTCAGAAGTAGAATGTCCCTGGGTTCAATCCCCAGCACCACAAAATATAGTGTTGTTTTATTTTTATCTTTTATTTCACCTACGAACCACTTAGCAGAAGAAACAAGTGAATTGTTTATCTAGGGAGTCGTACCTAGCAAAGAAGAATTTACTATTTCAGTTAACTAAAAATTGTTCCTTTTTACTTATTTATTTTATTTATTATTTTGGCACTGGGTATTGAACTCAGGGGGTATTATACCTTTGAGCTATACTCCAGCACTATTTTTATTTCAAAACAGGGTGTTAGTAGGTTGATGAGAGTTTCACTACTTGCTGAGGATGTCCTCAAATCTAGGATCCTCCTGTCTCAGGCTCCCATGGACTGGGATTATAAGCATGTGCACCACCACCACCACACCCAGAAAAATTGTTCCTTTTTTTTTTTTTCTTTTGTGGTACTGGGGATGGAACCCAGGGACATTCTACCTCCAAGCTACACCCCCAGTCCTATTTTTTATTCTTTATTTTGAAACAAGGTCTCTAGCCAGGCATGGTACCACATGCCTATAATCCCAGTACTTGGGAGGCTGAGACAGGAGGATCACAGGTTTGAAGCTAGCCTCCACAATTCAGTAAGGCTCTCAGTAACTTAGCAAGACCCTGTTTCAAAATAAAAAATAAAGTAGGGCTGGATATGTAGCTCAGAGGTATAATGGCTCTAGGTTCAATCCCCAGCACTATAAGAAAAAAATATATATAGTTCAGGGGTTTTTAGGATCTTCACTCAAGCTGTGCAGGCATCACAATTTTCTTCCTTTTTTTTTTTTTTTGTGGTACTGGGGATGGAACCCAGAGGCATTCTATCTCCGAGCTATACCCCCAGCCCTGTTTTTTATTCTTTATTTTGAAACAGGGTCTCGCTAAGTTTCAGAGTGCCTCACTAGGTAGCTGAGGCTGGCCTCGAACCTGGATCCTCCGGTCTCAGCCTCCCGAATGCTGGGATTACAAGCGTGCGCCACCATGCTCGGCTTCACAATTTTCTTTTAGAACATTTTCAATGCCCTGGAGAAGAATCCCTGAGCATCAGTAATTACTGAAGAATTAATTATCAGTAACTAATGAAGAATTATGCTCCATTCTTGCCTCTGGCCCCCACAATCACTAATTGGGTTTTTCTCTATGGATTTCCCTATTCTTTTTTTTTTTTTTTTTTTTTTTTTTACTTTTGTGGTACTGGGGATAGAACCCAGAGGCATTCTACCTTCAAGCTACACCCCCCAATCTGATTTTATTTATTTGAAAACAGGGTCTAGCTAGATTAATGAGAATCTCACTACTTGCTGAGATTATCCTTGAACCTGTGATCCTCCTGTCTCAGCCTCCCAAGTACAGGGAATACAGACATGCACCACAGTGCCCGGCTGGATTTCCCCGTTCTGATGCACTTACTTTTTTTTTTTTTTTTTTTGTATTGGGGATGGAACCCAGGGGCCTTCTATCTCCAGGCTACACCCCCAGACTTATTTTATATTTTATTTGGAAGCAGGGTCTAAGTTTCTGAGAGCCTCAGTAAGTTGCTGAGGCTGGCTTTGAATCTGCGATCCCCCTGTCTCAGCTTCCCAGGTAATGGGGTTACAAGCATGGGCCGCCACGCCCAGCTGTGCGCTTACCTTTTGATCCAGCAATCCTAAGAAATTCCAACAGTTTAAAAACAGATGTGCACATGGTTATTCATTGCAGGATTGTTTGTATTTAAAATAGGGATACGCTGGTAGTGCATGCTTGTAATCTCAGTACTTGGGAGACTGAGACAGGAGGATCACAGGTTCAAGGACAGCTTCAGCAAGTAGTAAACCTAGCAAGATTCTGTTTCAAAAATAAAAATAAAATAGGGCTGGGGGAGTAGCTTGGAGGTAGAATGGCCCTGGGCTCAATCCCCAGAACCACATACACAAGAATAAATAAATAAAATAGGGATAAGCCAGGTGTGGTGGTGCATGCTTGTAATACGTGTACTTGGGAGAGACTATGACAGGAGGATCTCAGGTTTGCAATGAGTCTCAGCAACTTACTGAGGCCCTCTGCAACTTAATGAGATTTTGTTTTATTTCAAAATTAAAAATTTAAAAAACCTGGGGGTGTAGCTGAGAGGTAGAATGCTCCTGGCCCTGGGTTCAATCCCCCTTCTACTCCTCAATATATATTAGATAGAATTTAAAGATCCATGACTTTTGCCCAGAAGGCTTTTGCAGATATAATCAATTGACCCTGAGATAGGCCTAGTATCCAAGTGGGCCTATCCCAATCAGATGGGTTATTTAAAAGAAGAGAATTTTCTCCCTCTGGTGGCAGAAGCAAGAGAGATTCAAAGTGTGCGGGGGATTTTTTTTTTTTTTTTTTTTTCCAGGATGGGATATTGAATCCAGGGACAGAGTATCTCTCAGCTACACCTCCAGCCCTATTTATTCATTTTGAAACAGGGGGGTCTCACTAAGTAGCTGAGGCTGGCCGTGAACCTTCTATCCTCCTGTCTCAGCCTTCCAAGTACTGGGATCACAAGCATGTGCCACCACGCCCAACTGGCTGTGAGGGAAATTTGATGGGCGGGAGATCCGCTGCTGGCCTGGAAGGGCTCGGTTGCCATCATATTGTGACGAGGTCACATGAGCATTCATGCATGTAGCCCCTGGGAGGTGACAGGAGTCACCAGCCAGCAGACAGCAAAGAAATGAGAAACACAAGTCAGTCGTATGGTCACAGGCACTGGATTCTGGCAACAATCTGAACGAGCTTGGAAGCAGACTGTTCCTTCAGATGTGAATGCAGCAGCCAGCCCCTCAGTTTCATCCTTGAGAGACCCAGCCACAGCGTGACAGACTTTTTTTTTTTTTTTTTTTTGTGGTACTAGGGGCTGAACCCAGGGGCATTCTACCTCTGAGCTACACCCCAGCCCGTTTTTTTTTAATTCTTTATTTGAAACAGGGTCTCACTAAGTTGCACAGGCCTCACTAAGTAGCTGGGACTGGCCAAGAACCTGGGTCCTCCAGTCTCAGCCTCCCAAGTACTGGGATTACAAGAGTGGGCCACCATGCCGGGCTCGTGACAGACTTCTGACTTACAGAACTGAGAACTAATACACTCCTAAATGCACAGTAATTTGTTACACAACAACAAACTCTAATGTAAACACCAATGTCAAACTGGATGAAAAAGCAAAACTAAACTGTGTGTGGCTTACAAGAGATGCACATATAAAGACATGGGTTAAAAATAAAAAAAGCCAATTCACAGTAACCATAAGAAAGCTGAAGTAGGTCTACTAACATCTGACCAAGCTGACATCAGGAGACAGGAGCATCACTAGAAGGGAATATTTCTTGACAATAACAAGATGTGCAGCTGGCCGTGGTGGCACAAGCCTGTAATCCTAGTAGCTGAGAAGCTAGAATAGGAGGATTGCAGGTTCAAAGTCAGCCTCAGCAACTTGGTGAGGCTCTCAGCAATTGAGACCCTGTTCCCAAATAAGAAATAAATAGGGTTGGGGGTGTAGAATGCCCCTGGGCTCAATCCCCAGCAACACACACACACACACACACACACACACACACACACACACACACACACCCCTGTTCATCAAAAAGGCATAACAGAAGCCGGGCGTGGTGGCGTACGCTTGTAATTGCAGTACTTGGGAGACTAAGACTGGAGGATCTGGGTTCACGGCCAGCCTCAGCTACTTAGTGAGGCTCTCTGCAATTTAATGAGACCCTGTTTCAAAATAAAAGTTACAAAATAGGACTGGGGGTGTAGCTCTGAGGTAGAATGCCCCGTGGTTCAATCCCCAGTACAGGAAAACAAAACAAAAAAAAAGGCATAACAGTTCTAAATAATGCATATGCATATAATAACAAAGTTTCAAAATATTTGAAATAAAAATTGGCGGATGGAAGGAAAAAGTAAGCCGGGCGTGGTGGCACACACTTGTAATCCCAGCATTCGGAAGGCTGAGACCGGAGGATCCGGGTTCACGACCAGCCTCAGCTACCTAGTGAGGCACTCCGAAACTTAGTGAGACTCGGTTTCAAAATAAAGAATAAAAAATAGGGCTGGGGGTGTAGCTTGGAGGTAGAATGCCCCTGAGTTCAATCCCCAGTACCGCAAAAAAAAAAAAAAAAAAGAAAGGAAAAAGTAGACAAATATACAATTACACTTGGAGATCTCAGCACCTTTCTCTTGGTAATTGATAGAACGGGTAGTCACAAAATCAGTAAAGAAGCTTTGAATAACACAATGTAAACCAAATGGTTCTAACTGCCATTTATTGGACTTTCCACCCCAAATGGAAAAATATACATTCTTTTCAAGTACATCTGGAATATTCGTTAATCTAGACCATATGCTAGACCATAAAAAGATCTTAATACATTTTAAAAGATTGAAATAACGCAGAGCATGGTATGCTACCTATTATATAGCCACAATAGAATTAAATTAAGAACCACTAATGAAAAGTTGTGTGGAAAAATCTCCAAATATTTTGAAAATAAGCAAACATGTCTCATATATAGGGTTCAAGAGGAAATCACAAAAGAAATTAAAAATATTTTGAAATAAGTAATTAAAACCACATATTGACATCTGTGAGTCACATTTATAGTAGTGTTTATAGAAAAACCGATACTTCCAAATGCATATATTAAAGTAGAAAAGAACTTAAAATCAAATAATTTAAGCTCCCACATTAAGAAGTTAGGTGAGGTATTAGTAAGATGAAAAGCTCTCTCTAAAAACTTTAATAAAGTTGTTAATCTCTAGACAGAGTTCTTAAGAAAAAAAGCAAATTATTAATACTAGGAATGAAAATGTAGTAATCAAAATTTAAAACGCTCTAGTGGGTTCAGTAATGGAGTGGAAATAACAGATGTAAGAGTGTGAATTTGAAGAAAAAGCAATAGAAATTATTCAATCTGAAGTGTTTACCATAAAGAAATGACAGATGTTAAAGGAAATAGATCTATTTAACCTGACTTAAGCATTATACAATGTACACATGTGTCAAAACATTACATGCTATTCCATATACAATTTTATATTTTTCTATATCAGTTAAAAGCAAATAAAAAAGAAATTACTCAATCTGAATGACAGGAAATCATTTTTAAAATGAGTAGAACATCAGGGCGCAACATCAAAAGGTCTCATGTCATTTGAGTTTCTGAAGGAAAAGAAAAAGTATAATAATAGAAAACTTGTTTGAAGAAATAATAGCTATGAACTTCAGAAATCTGATGAAAGACAAATGTATGAGTCCGAGAAGCTCAGTAAACCCCAACACAATAAACCAAAAGCAATCCGTGATACAGCACTTCACACTCAGGTGGCTAAAAACTAGACAATGAACAATTACTGAAAGTAGGCAGAGTAAAAATGACATATTACTATAGGAAAACAATGATTTGATGGCTGTGTATTTCTCATCACAAACTCTGGAGACCAAAAAGAAGTCAAATAACATTGTTAACATGTTAAACAAACACAATAAACCCAGAATTCTACATTCAGTTAATAAAATAAGGATAAATGAGTATGAAACAAATATATTGTAAATGAAAAGAAACTAAGAGAATATATTATCAGTAGGCCTGCTCAAAAAGAATTACTAAAGCCATGGTGGTGCACGCTTGTAATCCCAGTACTTGGGAGGCTGAAACTGGAGGATCTGGTTTCACAGCCAGCCTCAGCTACTTAGTGAGGTCCTCCTCAACTTAGTAAGTCTCTGTTTCAAACTAAAGACTAAAAAAATAGGGCTGAGGGTGTAGTCCAGAGGTAGGATGCCCTGGGTTCAAGCCTCAGTAACACACACACACACACACACACACACACACACACACACACACACACACACACGAATTACTAAAGAAAATTCTTCAGGGAGAAGAGAAATGATACCAGAAAGAAATGGGAAGGATCAGGAGAAGAGGAGCAGCAGAAACATCTGGGTAAATACGAAAGAATATCTTTCTTCTTTGAGTTCTTTAAAATGTTTCATGGTAAAAGCAAAAATCATAATATTGTCTGCTGGGGTTTTCTATGTGTGTAGATGTAATATAAGACAGCTATATCATAAAGGGGAGAAGTAAAGGGACTAATAAAGTGCTGGGTTTCTACATTCTGCTTGAATTAGTAAAACACTAATTGAAAGGAAAAATTAAATTTTGAGCATGTAAAATGTAATCCTTTTAGCAGCCATTAAAAAAAGAAATTATATAAGACTATGTAGTAAAAGACCTACAAAACAGAAAATTAAAATAAAAGTCAAATAATTTCAAAAAGAAAGGGAAAACAGAAACAAAAGAAAACATAATAAAATGACAGAACTAAATCCTAGCATACTAATCATTACATTAAATTTAAATACAACTAAATACAGATTATCAGGATGGATCTTGAAAATGACTCAACTATATAGTCTACAGAGAAACTCATTTCAAGTTTAATGCTATGGAAAGATTAAAAGTAAAATGATAGGAAAAGATGTGACATGAAATCATTAATCAAAAGAAAATTCAGAGCTGAGTGTGGTGGCACAGGCCTGTAATCCCAGTACTTGGAAGGCTGAGACTGGAGGATCCCAGGTTGGAGGACAACCTCAGCAAGTAGTGAGACTCTTGGCAACCTAGTGAGACTCTGTTTCAAAATAAAAATAAATCCCAGTACTTGGGAAGCTGAGACTGGAGGCTAGCCTTAGCTACTTAGTGAGGCCCTCTGCAACTTACTGAGACCCTGTTTCAAAACAAAGAATAAAAAACAGGACTGGGGGTGTAGCTTTGAGGTAGAATGCCCCTGAGTTCAATCCCCAGTACTACAAAAAAAAAAAAAAAAAAAGGAAAGAAAGAAAATTCAGTAGTTATGTTATTTCAGAACAGAGGTACTGCATAATGATAAAAGAGTCAATTCACCAAAAGTTGTAAATATGTTTTTCCATTAACTTGACATTATTTCCAAATACTTTTGTTTTGTTTGCTTGCTTGTTGTTTTTTTTGTTGTTGTTAGTTTTGTTTTTCAAAAGGCACTGTTAGTAAAATAAAATAATCAAACCTTAGTCTAGGAGAAAATAGTCACATGTATCTGACAAAAATGTGTTCACAAACAACTCCACTTAATAAATTAAGAAAGAAAGCCGGAGCCGGGCATGGTGGCGCACGCTTGTAATCCCAGCATTCGGGAGGCTGAGACCGGAGGATCCGGGTTCGCGGCCAGCCTCAGCTACCTAGTGAGGCACTCCGCAACTTAGTGAGACTCGGTTTCAAAATAAAGAATTAAAAATAGGGCTGGGGATATAGCTCAAAGGTAGAATGCCCCTGAGTTCAATTCCCAGTACCGCAAAAAAAAAAAAAAAAAAAAAAAAGAAAGAAAGCCGGGCATGGTGGCGCATGCTTGTAATCCCAGCATTGGGGAGGCTGAGACCGGAGGATCCAGGTTCGCAGCCAGCCTCAGCTACCTAGTGAGGCATCCGCAACTTAGTGAGACCCTGTTTCAAAATAAAGAATAAAAAATAGGGCTGGGGGTATAGCTCGGAGGTAGAATGCCCCTGAGTTCAATCCCCAGTACCACAAAAATAAATAAATAAATTAATTAATTAAGAAAGACAAACAAGGCCTATTCTAAAGTAGGCTAAAACAGCTAGGTGTGGTGGTGCACACTTGTAATCCCAGTACTTGGGAGGCTGAGACAGGAGGATTGCAGGTTCACGGCCAGCCTCAGTTACTTAGTGAGGCCCTCCACAACTTACTGGGACCCTGTTTCAAAATAAAAAGAATAAGAAAAGGTCTGGGGATGTAGCTCAGAAGTAGAATGCCCCTGGTTTCTATCCCCAGTACCACTAAATAATTAATTAATTAATTAAAATTAAATGAATAAATAATAAGTAAAAATAAAGTGGGCTAAAACTTAGGACAGGCATTTCGTTAAGGAAGATATACAAATGGCCAATGAACGTAAGACACCTGAGAATTATTATTATTTTTGCGTGTGTGTGGTGCTGGGGATTGAACCCAGAGGCAGTCTATCTTCGAGCTACACTTCCCAGGCCGATTTTATTTCTTATTTGGAAACAGGGTCTCACTAGGTTGATGAGAATCTCATCACTTGCTGAGGCCGTCTTCAAACCTGCGATCCAACTGTCTCAGCCTCCCAGGTACTGTGATTATGCCACCATACCTGGCTGAAACCTGAGAATTATAATGCATCAAAAAACCACAAATTAGAATGCCATTTTACTTCCACTAGAACACCTAACACACACACACACACACACACACACACACACACACACACACACAAAATAAGCTGGGTGTGGTGGCACACACTTGTAATTACAGTACTTGGGAGGTTGAAACAGGAGGATCTCAAGTTTGAGGATAGCCTCAGCAACTTAGTAAGATCCCATTTTGAAAATAAAAAGGGCGGGGAGTATAGCTAGGAGGTAGAATGCCTCTGGGTTCAATTCCTAGTACCACAAACAAACAAACAAACACCCCCCCCCCAAAAAACAAAAAACCTCTCATTACCAAATACTGGTGAGGAGAGGGAATAAAAAGAACTCTTATATGCTGCTGGTAGGAGAATAAAAATCCTTTGTAGTTAGGTGCTGTGGTGGGAGCCTGGAGTCCCAGCTACTTGGGAGACTGAGGCAGGAGGATTGATTACTTGAGCCCAGGAGTTGTAAACCAGCCTGGGCAACATAGTGAGATCCCTTCTCAAAAAAACAAAACCAACCAACCAAACAAACAAACACGTTTTGACTACTCTGGAAATCTGCCTGGCAGTGCAATAGTTAAAACATCACACTGTACACATACAGTCTACATTTCCCCAACTATAAATTATATCTTCATTAAAAATAAAAAAGGAGCCAGGCGTGGTGGCTCATGCTTGTAATGCCAGTACTTGGGAGGCTGAGACCAAAGGATCTGGTTTCTCCACCAGCCTCAGCTACTTAGTCTGGCCCTCTGCAATTTAGTGAGACCCTGTTTCAAAATAAAGACTAAAAAATAAGACGGGGTGTAGCTCCGAGGTAGAATGCCCCTGTGTTCAATCCCCAGTACTCCCCCCCCAATAAAAAGGAAAAAAATTAGAGTATGTTACAAACCTGCTTTAAACTCTGAGCTTCTGATCGCTAAGATCCAAACCCTCTACCGCAGCTTACAAGGGCCTGTCTGATCTGGCCTCTGTGTTTTCCCAGCACACCTCCTGTGCTCCTGCTGGTTCACTGCGCTGTAGCCACACCATCTTCTTCTGTTTCCCAAACGTGCCACTCCCTCTCCTGCCTTGAGGCCTTGATACTTGCTGCTTTCTCTGTTTAGAACTCTTTCTTTGCACCCTTGGCTCGTTCTCATTCTTCAAGTCTTGTCTCTACCATCACCACCTCACAGAGCTCTTTCCTGATCACCGTGTTGAAAGTCAGCCCCTTCCAGTTCCTCTTTGGCATTATCCTATTCTTCTTTCTTAGCATTCTAGTTATATGTTACAGTTTTGTGTTTTGTTGTTCATTATTTTTCATCTTCCTCCATTTTCATATTTTCTTTTTTTTTTTTTTTTTGCGGTACTGGGGATTGAACTCAGGGGCATTCTACCTCCGAGCTATACCCCCAGCCCTATTTTTTTTATTCTTTATTTTGAAACCGAGTCTCACTAAGTTGCGGAGTGCCTCACTAGGTAGCTGAGGGTGGCCGCGAACCGGGATCCTCCGGCATTTTCATATTTTCTTTGTTTAATACTGTATTCCCATTGTCTAGGATAGAATCTGACCCGTAGAAAGTACTTAATAAGTATTTGTTATTGAATGAGGGTGGAAGGGAGAAGGCAAGTCCTCACTGAATATAGAAAACACAACTTTAAAACATATTCTTGCCAGGTGTGGTGGCGCACAACTGTAATCCCAGTACTTGGGAGGTGGAAAAGGAAAATCCCAGTTTTAAGGGCAGCTGCAGCAACTCAGTGGAACTTTGTTTCAAAATGAAAAATACCATAGGGCTAGGGTGTGGCTCAGAGATAGGAACGACCTTAAAGTTCATCCCCAGTACCACAAAACAAAAGAATGAAGAAACAAAAAATCCCACATATTCCTCCAATCCATTTTATCTGCAGAAATACTCCAAGAGTTCTTAAAAGAATCTATCATATGCACTGGGGAAAAATTATTAAGGGAAAAAACCATGGTTTTAAGTGCTAGGATTTGAGGACTGGGTACTTAGCATGCAGGAGGTCCTGGGTTCAATACCCAGCACCCAAAAGTAAACTAATAAAACTAATAAAATGCTAAAATTAGCCGGGCGTGGTGGCGCACGCTTGTAATCCCAGCATTCGGGAGGCTGAGACCGGAGGATCCGGGTTCGCGGCCAGCCTCAGCTACCTAGTGAGGCACTCTGCAACTTAGTGAGACCCTGTTTCAAAATAAAGAATAAAAAATAGGGCTGGGGGTATAGCTCAGAGGTAGAATGCCCCTGAGTTCAACCCCCAGTACCGCAAAAAAAAAAAAAAAAAAAAAAAAGCTAAAATTATCCAGCTATACCCCTACTGGGTATCTCTCCGAAGTGACTGAAATCAGAGAACTACAGTAATACATGCATATCCATGTTCATAAGCAACACAAGTCACAACAGTCAAATTATGAAACCAACCTAGGTCTCCATCAACAGATGAATGGATTACAAAGTTATGGGATATACAATGGAATTCTACTCAGCAATAAAGAAAAACAAAATTATGTCATTTTCAGGAAAATTAATGGACCTGGAGAACATTTTGTGAGATTAGCCAGTCACAAAAAGTGAAGGGTCATATGCTTTCTCTCATATGCAGAAACTAGGTCGTAATTGGGATACCAGAGGGACTCCAGATAATGGAGGGGAAACTTCAGGGGATCCAGGAAGTGGTCTAGGGGAAAGGGAGAAGGAAGAGGGGAGAGGGAGGATCAGTGAAGGAAGCACTTCCATCAATGTTTTGTACGTACATGAGAATACCAATGTCAACCTCAACATCCTGCGTGGAGAAGGGGTGGGAATGGGGAGGGAGCCGGGGGGAAGCCCCCCAAGTGCTGTGTGCATGTACGTCACTATCACCATGATTACATTATGATGTGAGGCTATAATGCACCAATGAAAGTATATAAAAATGCTAACATTAAAGTAAATTTTACCCAGGCATGGTGGCACATGCCTGTAATCCCAGTACTTGGGAGGCTGAAACAGAAGGATCGTGGGTTCAAAGCCAGCCTCAGCAACTCAGGGAGGCTCTCAGCAACCCAGTGAGACCTTGTTTCCTAATAAGAAATAAAATCAGGCTGGGGTTGTAGCTTGAAGGTAGAATGCCTCTGGATTCAATCCCCAGTTTAAAAAAAAAAAAAAAAAAGGTGAATTTTATAATAGAAATGAAATGCAAAGATAATTTAGTAAAAATTTGGAATGAAAAATATAATAACTT
>PVLC010003430.1:53019-64462 GCA_004027655.1 Graphiurus murinus
GAGAGAGAGAGAGAGAGAGAGAGAGAGAGAGAGAGAGAGAGAGAGAGAGAGAGAGAGAGAGAAAGGAAGAGAAAGAGAAAGAGATTGGAAAAGAAAAGTAGTCTTGGGAGGCTGAGACCAGAGGATCCGGGTTCGTGGCCAGCCTCAGCTACCTAGTGAGGCACTCTGCAACTTAGTGAGACTTGGTTTCAAAATAAAGAATAAAAAATAGGGCTGGGGGTATAGCTCGGAGGTAGAATGCCCCTGAGTTCAGTCCCCAGTACCGAAAAAAAAAAATAATAATAATAAATAAAAATAGGGCTGGAGTGTGTGGCTCAGAGGTAGAATGTCCCTAGGTTCCATCCCCAGCACTAGAAAAAAAAAATTAATGAAAAATCATTTTAGCTAAAGCATTCTCCTGCTTCAGTTCCCTGAGCATTTCTGTAGTAAACTGAATCTATTTCTCTAAATCTATTTTAAGTTTATGCCAACACTTTTATAGTGACATTGCAAAAAAAAAAAAAACACTACTTAAGCATTTCAGTGCCCAAGATTGTATGTATTGGCTTCTCCGGGCTCCTCACTACTGCGTCTCCAAAGAGCTCCAGCTGGAAGACTGCACCTCGCACAACCTTCTCCCCACACCAAGTGCAGAGCTGAGCTGCTCCGTGGCCACGCGGGGGCAGTGCAGACTCCTAGGTGGGTTTTGCAGCAGAGCTTGGGAAGCCGGATTCCCAAGCAATCCCAGTCCCGTGAGCCACTTCTGCCCTCTCCTTTCCTCTTTCTTCACCGGACGTCCTTGGTTGAGACTGTTGTGGGATAACCCGGTCCCACTCGTGGGTCCTTGGCATCCGTGATAAAAAGAATTTTAACACGTGCCATTTAGGAACAAAAAGTGGGAATTTATTTAGGAAAATAAGGGAAAGGGGAGAAAAACAGGTGAGCGGACATATTCCTGTCCAGATGCGCTTCCCAGGTCCCAAGAGAGCGAGGCGTGGTTAACTCCTTCCTTTATAGGCTTTTAAGAGGAGTGGGCACAGAAGAGGTCTGGACTCCTCCTTCTTCAGGTATTGGTGGGCGACAGGTAGGTGGTCCAAGCTGGGCCTGCCCCTTCCTCAGATTTTAAGATGGGTCTGCCCTTGGCTGTAAATTTCCGGTGTCCTTGGCCCCTGACTCTTAGGTGGGGGGCAGGGCCTAAGGAACTTTCAAAGGTGGAATGGAGGCTGCCACGCTTCAGTTTTAGGTGTTTATATTAAAGTGATATCTGTATTTTTCCTTCCCATTTGTCTCCTTCCTGCCTACTTATTTCTTCTATCCTACATCAAGACCAACTGTAACTCATAACCAAACTGACCAGAGAGGGACAGGAATTGGAGCTCAGGGGTGAGACTCCCTCATAGGACAGCATGCACATCCATGTGCAAATATCCTGGAATACTTCAGTCTCCAAGTCCTGAGAGGCAGAATCAAACAAATAAATAAAGCTGGGGACTTCTTTGGTCCAGGAAACATAAATACTTTAAAAGGAAAAAGTGGAAACTGGTGTTAAACACTGTTAACAGGTATAACTGTGTTTCATGACATACAAGTTGTGGAAATAGCACATTTCTTTAGTTTTTTTTGTTGTTGTTGTTGTTGTTTTCTTTTTTGCGGTACCAGGTGTTGAACCCAGGAGCATTCTACCTCTCAGCTACACCCTCAGCCCTAGTTTTAATTTTCTTCTTTCCTTCCTGGTACTGGGGATTGAACCCAGGGGCATTCTACCTCCGAGCTACACTCCTAGCCCTATTTTGTATTCTTTATTTTGAAACAAGGTCTCACTAAGTGGTAGAGGACCTCACTAAGTAGCTGAGGCTGGCTGAGAACCTGCTATCCTCCTGTCTCAGCCTGGCATTCTTTAGTTTTCTAAATTAAAAACCCTTGGCTCTCATTTAACAATGGATTAAAAAAAAATTCAGTCTCAGCCTCTATTCAGGAGCTTACAAGTTTTTGGGGAAGACACTTCTTAGTTGGTGCCTGCCATCCTTGCTGCTCTTTGCCCATAACAATTATTTGTTCTAGGATCCTTTCTCGTGGCCTACCTGGGGCGTGGAGACCTCTGCTGAGGCTTCCAAACAGCACAGAGCCTGTGTGCACCTCCTCGAGCCCTCTGTCCCAGGGGCTGTGGAGAGCTAGAGCCGGACCAAGTCATCCAAGGAGGCTACAGCGCTCCTCAGCACCACCCCTTCAAAGGCAGCTCAGAAGATCCTCTCTGCTGCCCTCTTCTCATCCTAAGAGCCCTTTATTTCAGACAAAACAAGTGTGTGTGTGTGTGTGTGTGTGTGTGTGTGTGTGTGTTACTGGGGATTGAACCCAGGAGCATTCTACCTCTGAGCTATACTCCCAGACCTTTTAAAAAATATATTTTGTTTTGAAACAGGGTCTTGCTAGATTGCTGAGAGTCTCACTAAATTGCTGAGGTTGGCCTTGAACCTACAACCTCCTGTTTCAGCCTCTGACATACTGGGATTACAGGCATGTACCACCAAAACCAGCTATTTTTTTTTTTTTTTTTTTTGAAATGGCTCTTACTAAGTTACTGTGTGCTGTCCTCCAACTTGTGATCCTCCTGTCTCAGCCTCACAAGTACAAAGATTACAGGTTTGTGCTACCACACTTGGTTCAAACAAAACAACTACATTACCCCCAAGACTCTGGGCTGGTTTCAAAAACAAAAGCCTGTTGATTTTTTTTTTTCTTTTTTCTGAGATGTGAGAAGGCCTCCAGAACAAAAGGCCCTGGTTACTCCTTTTGAGGTAGAAGAAATAAAAGAAATAGGTACAAAGAAGACGTAAAGGGAGAAAAAGGGAAATGTAACTTTAATAGCAGCCCATGTTTCTTGTGTACCTGTAGTTCTTTGGGCACTATTTTAGACATTGAGTGTGCAGCAGAGATGGGGTACTTTCATGGAGCTTATATTATGGTTAGAAAATTAGCCCAAAACAAGTAAACAAACAAGATAATTTCAAGTAGTGGAGAGTTCTAGGAATAAAGTAAGGTGATGTGACAGGGAGTGAAGTGGGTGTAACTTGAGAGATTGGTCGGACAAGTCTCTCTGAGGAGACGCTTGAAATTTGAAGGACAAGAAGTCAGCCATATTGGGATGTTCTGGAAAAGCCTTCTAAGCAGAGAGGTGAGCAAGTACACAGGCCCTGAGACAAAAACAACTGAAAAATGGAAAGCATTATGCAACCAGGTTTTCTTTAGCTTGTCACCCAAGAGTATCTTTAATCCTTCCTGGGAAATAATTGACTTTCCCTAGCCTTCACCCCTCCTTTTTTTTAAATTGTTTGTGGTACTGGGGATTGAATCCAGAGGCATTCTACCTCTGAGCTTCACCCCCAGCCTGATTTCATTTTATATATTGAAACAGGTCTCACTAAATTGCCGAGGCTGGTCTCAAACCTGCGATCCTCCTGTCTCAGCCTCCCAAGTACTGGGATTACAAGCACGAGTCACCATGCCTGGTATAGCCTTCCCCTTCTTACCACTCAAATCACAGAATTTTTTTCCAATAAATCTCACTGAAGTTCCTCTGATGTTTATCTAACCCCAATCATCCTGGTGACTGAAGCACCAGTCTGTGGGATTAGAAACCTTGTGTGGTCCTTGATGTCAAACAATACTTCCCAGCTGGGCATGGTGGCGCATGATTGTAATCCCAGTACTTGGGAGGCTGAGACTGGAGGATCCGGGTTCTCAGTCAGCCTCAGCTGCTAAGTGAGGCCCTCTGCAACTTAGTGAGACCCTGTTTCAAAATAAAGAATAAAAAGTAGGACTGGGGGTGTAGCTTGGAGGTAGATTGCCCCTGGGTTCAATCCCCAGTACCACAAAAAACAAACAAACAAACAAACAAAAACTAAAAAATAGGGCTGGGGATGTAGCCCGGTTCTGGTTTCCCTGTACCCACAAGTGGGGCAGACCTCTGCTCCAGGGGCCACTTCTCCTTGTTCTTGGACTCCTGTTGGATTTCTTGCCCAGTTGGACTCTTCTCAGGCCCAGACCCATGGGAGGTTCAATTTTTTTTAAAAACCCTGAAAGAATGAGACTATCTATTCCTTGAAATATCAGGATCCTCTAAGGACTTTCTGACCAGATGTGCCAAAAGTAAAAGTAAACTGTTCTTACTTTTTTTTTTTTTCCTGTGGTACTGGGGGTTGAACTCAGGGGCATTCTATCTCCGAGCTACACCCCCAGCCCTATTTTTATTCTTTATTTTGAAAGAGGGTCTCACTAGGTTGCAGAGGGCCTCACTAAGTAGCTAAGGCTAGCCACAAACCTGGATCCTGCCGTCTCAGCCTCCCAAGTAGGATTACAAGTGTGCACCACCACGCCCAGCTCCCAGTTTTAAATTTCTATTTAAAACAGGGTCTAACTAGATTGATGAGAGTCTCACTACTTGCTGAGGATGTCCTTGAACCTGTAATCCTCCTGTCTCAGCCCTCCAACATACTGGGATTACAAGCATGTGCCACCATGCTTGATTTACTTACTCTTTTCTCTAATATAGTGATATGCCTCACATCTTTAAAAGATATGCCTCACATCTTTAAAATATTAAGCAAACTGGGCATGGTGGCAAACACCTGTAAGCCCAGTACTTGGGAGGCTGAGACAGGAGGATCCCAGGTTTGAGGACAGCCTCAACAAGTAGTGAGGCTCTTATCATCTTAATGAGACTTCGTTTAAAAAATAAAAATAACATAGGGATGGGGGTATAACTAGGAGGTAGAATGCCCCTGGGTTCAGTCTCCAAAACCACCAAAACAAACATAAAATAAAATATTAAGTAAACAGCCGCTTATCCACTTGTTTACTGTATATCTAAATAGTTTCTAGCTGGGTGTGGTGGTGCATGCTTGTAATCCCAGTACTTGGGAGGCTGAGACAGAAGGATCACAGATTGGAGGACAGCCTCAGAAAGTAGTGAGATTCCCATCAACCTAGCGAGACCCTGTTTCAAAATAAAAATAAAATAGGGCTGGGGGTGTAGCTCAGAGGTAGAAATCCCCTGGGTTCAATCCCCAATACTGCAAAAATAAACAGATGATAGATAGATTCTCTAAGAGAGAGTACAAGATGCTGCTCAGGTAGAATCCACAAGCATGTGGATTAAGAAAGAAATTCATACTGCTGAACCCTTCTAAAAGGACAGATCACATGAACTCAGTGTGAGAAGG
Organism: Graphiurus murinus; assembly: GCA_004027655.1. Taxonomy (NCBI): domain Eukaryota; kingdom Metazoa; phylum Chordata; class Mammalia; order Rodentia; family Gliridae; genus Graphiurus; species Graphiurus murinus. Next base: position 58,218 of record PVLC010003430.1, read on the forward strand.
CTGGATTTGGATATGCTTGGGGACTTCAAATGCTAGGACTTGTGTTAGGTCCTAGTCCCAGTGGGTTCCTGTCCTTATTGATATGTGAGCAGGGATTATTTGCAGGACACTGAGGAGAGGGTGCTGCATGCCTGAGACAGGAGTGGTCATCGTAAGGCAAGGTCGGGTCCTGCTTCTCACCTGCTGTTTCCCTCCTCTCTCCACCTCAACCCACAGGCATCAGTGGTTCCACACAAAAGGCATGTGGCCGTGTGGGGAAAGATTCCCGTGTCCCCATGCTCATGTAGAAGAGTTTGGGGCAGATGCTTTTACTCTAGGGCCTAGGCCAACTCACAAATAGAAGTGATAGTCCAGGTAGTCCTTTGCTATAAGAAGGGGCAGGGCCCTCGGTGCCTCAGAGAAGACAGCATGATCCACAAGCTAGAAAGCAGCACTGAGGCCAGGAATGAATGGAACCGGGAAATGAGAAACCCAGGGAAGAAAGGATCTTACTAAGGTTCAGTTTTTCATGTAGTTACTCAGTTGCAAAACTGTCAGTCCTTAGACTATTTGAGCAGAACAAGAGTCTCACCTAGTTACTAGGTTAAATGAACAAGCAAGAAAACAAAAAACACATTTGAGGCCTTTTGTTGAATTCCTTCTGATTACTTGTAGCTCCCTTCAAAAATACCTGTTTCAGTGCTTTTAAATTTTGACTTAAATCCATAGTGGAAGGTATGTTTTAAAGGGGGGGGGGGGAAGCAAACAAAAACCACCCAACATATTTGTGTGCCTTGCTTTTTGACCCAGCACATAGAATGATGGGAAGAATCTCCATAGACCACCAGACATCCCTGGATTCCATTAGAAAACTGTCGGTCTGAAAATTACATCTTGATGTCAGAACCCTTTTTTTGATCTGGAATTATTTGTTACTAGCTATAGAGAGGGGCTTCTGAGGATTCTTGGGACAATGCTCTACATAATCAGAGTTGTGCTCCACCCAGTGGCGGGATAAGAAATTCCTTTCACATTCTCTAGGCACTGTGGTACAATACAATATCTATGCTGTAGTAATACATCTAGGGCTCAATTTTTTTCTTCTCTTCCTCCTCCACCTCTTCCTTTTTATTTATTCCCCTTCCTCTTCCTATATATTTTATCTTTGTTTGTTTTTTCTATATAAAACTTTTCCTCAGCCAAGGCATTCAGATGATTTTGGCTTGGTATGCTCTGCTTAATGGAGATTCAGAATCATATTTTTTTAATTTGTGTGCAGACTTTTCCAAGATGTTTAAGCACCTAAATTACTGTAAAAGCAGCTGGCCATTGCTCTTACTTTGTGGAGATGGCAAAGAAAGGTCTTGCCGGTCTGTACCCTTCACTGTGGCTGAATGCAGGGCCCTGCCTACTGAGATATGTGGAGAAGGAAGAAGACCCCTCATGCACCGAGCAGCCATGTTGACTGAGCTGACAACACAGACGGTCAGAAGAACAAACCCCGAGAGCCGTGGAACCATGCCTGGAAGCATTCTGTTAGAAATCTCCCAACCAAGCTGAGCCCTGGGAAGGAGATGGCTTTCAAACTGCTCTGTGAAAATGAAGGGAGAGGACCCAACTCACATCGAAGGTACAGAATATGCTTGTGTCTCTTCCCCTTAAGCCACAGGGATCCCATTAAGGAGAGGGCACTAACACTGATGACTGTGTGTGTTTATGTTTTATTTCCAAACAGGGTCTCACTAAGTTGTGGAGGGCCTAAGTAGCTGAGGTTGGCCACAAACCTGCGATCTTCATCTCAGCCTCCGAAGTACTAGGATCACAAGCATGTGTCACCATTCCTGGCTGAATGATGGCCTTTTACTTTGGGTACAACCATCAGCAGGACAGTTCATACAAAGGTAGTTACCAGGAATGGCACATTCCAGGAATGGCCTTTGATTTGATTACTCCAATATCCTATCAGATGAAGAAAGAAGATGGAACCTTATATTAAAAGAGGAAAATTGAACCACATGTGGTGGTATATACCTGTAATCCCAGGACTTGAGAGGCTAAGATAAGAGGATTGCAGGTTCAAGGAGAGCCTCAGCAATGCAGTGAGATTCTCAGCAACCTAGCAAAACCATTATTAAAAATAAATAAATAAGCCGGGCATGGTGGCGCACGCTTGTAATCCCAGCATTCGGGAGGCTGAGACTGGAGGATCCGGGTTCGCGGCCAGCCTCAGCTACCTAGTGAGGCACTCTGCAACTTAGTGAGACTCGGTTTCAAAATAAAGAATAAAAAATAGGGCTGGGGGTATAGCTCGGAGGTAGAATGCCGCTGAGTTCAATTCCCAGTACCGCAAAAAAAAATTTTAATTAATTAATTAATTAATTTAAAAAAGCCAAGCATGGTGGCACACACTTATTATCCTAGTATTTGGGAGGCTGAAACAGGAGGATCACAGGTTTGAGGACAGCTTCAGCAAGTAGTGAGACTCTCATTAACCTAGCTGTTGCAGGAGGCTTTGGTCCACGGAGGACAAGAGACAGAGGCCAGAATAGAAAATAGCAGGTCTCTTTGTTCACTGGTGAAGCCCAGAGAGCAAAGCTCCAGGTCTGAGCTCTGAATGATGTCTTTATACAGATTATATAGCCCCAGTTGGACAAGGATTGATCGGATCAATAATAGGCAGGGGTACCATTACAGGGGCTCAGGTCAGATTTCCTGAGGGCATTCTGCCTTCAAGCTATACCCCCAGCCCTATTTTTTATTCTTTATTTTTTGAAACAGGGTCTCACTAAGTTGTGGAGGGCCTCACTAAGTAGCTGAGGCTGGCCATGAACCCAGAGCCTCTGGTCTCAGCCTCCCAAATGCTAGGATTACAAGTGTGCACCACCACGCCTGGCAAGAGTAGTTTTTTTGTTTTGTTTTGTTTTTTTTTTTTAAGGAGAAACATTTTCTGAAGCCGGGCGTGGTGGTACACACTTGTAATCCCAGCATTTGGGAGGCTGAGACAGGAGGATCCGGGTTCACTGCCAGCCTCAGCTACCTAGTGAGGCACTCCGCAACTTATGAGACCCTGTTTCAAAATAAAGAATAAGAAACACACCTTACAAGCAAAGATTCCCACAAACTAAGGGTGAAGGGCTGGAGTAAGGTAATCCATTCCGATGGAACTCGAAGACAAGCAGGACTAGCAACTATGATATCGGATAAATTAGATTTTAAGCCTAAGCTCATCAAAAGAGACAAAGCAGGTCACCTTTTACTAGTAAAAGGAACAATACAGCAAGAGGAAATAACAATTATCAACATCTATGCCCCAAACTGGGTGCAGCCACTTCCATAAAACAAACTCTGCATGATATAAAGTCACAAATAAAATAGATCCCAATATACTAATACTAGGAGACTTCTATACTCCTCTCATATCACTAGACCGATCTTCTAAAAAAAAAAAAAAAAAAAAAAAAAAGGTCAATAAAGATGCTTCGAACCTAAATAATACCATAAACCAAATGAACCTGTTAGATGCATACAGAATATTTCACCCAACTACAGCTGAATTCACATTTTTCTCAGCAGCACATGGAACCTTCTCCAAAATAGACCACATTCTGGGCCACAAAGAGAGCACTGGCAAATTCAAAAAATGTAACGTAATTCCCTGCATCTTTTCAGACCACAATGGAGTGAAACTACAAATCAATTCTAAGAAGACCTGGTAACCATGTAAACACATGGAGACTGAACACCACATTGCTGAACGAGGAATGGGTCATAGAAAAAGTAAAGGGAGAAATTAAAAAATTCCTAGAAACCAATGAAAACAGAGACACAACATATCAAAACCTCTGGGACACCTTAAAGGCAGTACTAAGAGGAAAATTTATAGTACTGAGTGCCCATATAAGAAGAACGGAAACTCACCAAATAAATAACCTAATGACACAGCTCAAAGCCCTTGAAAAACAAGAACAGTCCAACCCCAAAGCCATTAGAAGACAGGAAATTATGAAAACCAGAGCAGAAATTAATGAAATAGAGAATAAAAAAAATACAGAAAATCAACAAAACCAAAAGCTGGTTTCTTGAAAAATAAATAAGATAGATAAACCATTGGCCAACCTAATGAAAAGAAAGAGAGAATCAACCCAAATTACCAAAATAAGAGATGAAAAAGGTGATATTACCACCAACAGTGCGGAAATACAGAGGATCATCAGAAACTATTTTGAAAAACTATACTCCAACAAAATGGAAAATCTGGAAGAAATTGACAATTTTTTAGATACATACAACCTTCCTAAATTGAGTCAAAAAGATATAGAAAACTTAAATCAACCAATAAAAATCAAAGAAATAGAAACAGCAATAAAAAGTTTACCATCAAACAAAAGCCCAGGGCCAGATGGTTTTCCAAGTGAATTTTATAAAACATTTATGGAAGAGTTAATCCCAATACTCCTCAAACTATTCTGTGAGCTAGAAAGAAACGGGACCCTCCCAAACACTTTCTATGAAACCAGCATCACATTAATACCAAAGCCAAATAAAGACAGCTCAAGAAAAGAAAACTATAGGCCTATATCATTGATGAACTTAGATGAAACTGCTAAACAAAATACTAGCGATGCGCATTCAAAACCACATCAAGAAAATTATACACCATGACCAAGTCGGGTTCATCCCAGGGATGCAAGGCTGGTTCAACATATGAAAAACAATCCATGTAATACACCGCATAAACAGACTCAAAGACAAAAATCACATGATCATCTCAATTGATGCTGAAAAAGCATTTGACAAGATCCAACACCCATTCATGCTAAAAGCACTGCAGAGAATCAGAATAGAAGGAACATACCTCAAAATCATAGAGGCAATATACAATAGGCCTACAGCCAATATCATATTAAATGGAGAAAAACTGCAAGAGTTCCTACTAAAAACAGGAACAAGACAAGGATGTCCATTATCATCTCTTCTGTTCAACATAGTACTTGAGACTCTAGCCAGAGCAATAAGGCAAGAGAAGGAAATCAAAGGGGGAAAATAGGGAAAGAAGAACTAAAACTATCCCTTTTTGCAGATGACATGATACTATATTGAGTCAAAAAGATATAGAAAACTACAGATTCAATGCAATACCCATGAAATTACCAAGGTCACTCCTCACAGACATAGAAAAATCAGTCCTTAAATTCATTTGGAACAACAAAAAGCCCAGGATAGTCAAAGTAGTTCTTAGTAACAAGAACCATGCAGGAGGTATTACAATACCTGACTTCAAACTTTACTACAAAGCCACAGTAATAAAAGCAGCATGGTATTGGCACAAAAACAGACACATAGACCAATGGAGCAGAACAGAAGATTCAGAAACAGACCCACGTGCTTACAGTTAATTGATCTTTAGCAAAGGAGCCAAAAACACACACTGGAAAAAAGATAGCCTCTTTAATAAATGGTGTTGGCAAAACTGGTTAACCATATGCAGGAAAATGGAAATAGACCCCACTTTCTCACCCTGCACAAGAGTCAACTCAAGGTGGATCAAAGACCTGGAAGTCAGGCCAGAGACCTTGCAGCTACTTGAAGAGGGCATAGGCCCAACACTTCAACACATAGACATAGGTAAAACCTTTCTCAACAAGACCCCAAAAGCACAAGCAACTCAAAGGAAGAATAATACATGGGATTGCATTAAACTGAAGAGCTTCTGTGCAGCAAAGGAAACTATCAAGAACCTCAACAGAGAGCCCACAGAGTGGGAGAAATTTTTTTGCCAACTACTCTTCTGATAGAGGACTAATATCTAGGATATACAGAGAACTCAAGAAACTCACAGCTAAGAAAACAAATAACCCAATTTTAAAAATGGGCAAAGGATCTAAATAGACACTTCACAAAAGAAGAAATACAAATGGCCAATAAATGTATGAGGAAATGTTCCACATCATTACCAATCAGAGAGATGCAAATCAAAACTACCTTGAGATTTCACCTAACTCCAATCAGAATGGCAATCATCAAGAACACAAACAACAACAAATGCTGTCGAGGGTGTGGAGAAGTGGGAACCCTAACACATTGTTGGTGGGATTGCAAATTAGTGCAACCACTTTGGAAAACAGTATGGAGGATCCTCAGATGAATGGGAATGAACCTACCGTATGATCCAGCAATACCACTTCTGGGTATCTACCCAAAAGAACGGAAACCAAACTATCAGACCAATGCATGTGTATCTATGTTTATAGCCGCACAGTTTACAG
>PVLC010003430.1:64562-83500 GCA_004027655.1 Graphiurus murinus
GCCATAAAGAAGAACAAAATCATGTTATTTGCAAGGAAATGGAGGGAACTGGAAAACATTATGTTAAGTGAGATTAGTCAGTCACAAAAAGTTAAAAATCGAATGCTCTCCCTAATATGTGGAAGCTAGGGAGAAAATGGGACATAAGAGGGACTCCAGATGAAGGAGAATCCTTAGGTGAACAAAGAATTTGACTTAAGGGAAGGTGATGGGGGGACACCCTAATGTACATGATGTACTTTCACGAACACATCAAAGTCAATCATAAACTGACCTTGAGAAGGAGAGAGGAGGGAGTGGGGCGGGAATTGGGGAAGGGTTAAATGAGAAATGTGTGCATGTATGCCTTTACCTATACTAGCTTGTACCTAACAAAGATGTGTGATTACAACACACCAAATAAAAAATAAATAAATAAAAATAAAAAATAGGGCTGGGGGTATAGCTTGGAGGTAGAATGCCCCTGAGTTCAATCCCCAGTACTGAAAAAAAAAAAAAAAAGAAAAGAAACATTTTCTGGTCTGAAATGGTACATTCTTCTTTGCTAAGTACAACTCCCTAGATATAATAATCTCACTTGTTTCTTTCACTGAGTGTTCATGGGTAAAATACAAAATAAGTATAACACAACATTTTATTGAATCTGAGGGTTCTCCTGGGCTGTGAATATCAAGGAGGGAACCCTGCTCAGAAAGTTGAAACCCTGCACAAAGTTTGCTGGAAATGTTAGTTTGCAAGTGCCCTGCCTGAAGCATACAATGAGAGCTTTAGTTAGGGGGCAAAAGAGCGTCCTGTAAAATGCCCAAGATTAAGAAGAAACAGCTGCATTAAAAAGCTGCTTGGCACAATCTATTTGATTTTAATTGTATGGAAGATAATTTGCCTCATTTGGTTTGTGAAAGATTTGAGAAAAAAAGAACTCCAGGGAAAAGCAAATAATGCCTCAAGAACTCTAAAGCAAGACAATAAGATGCATTTCAACCTAAATTATCCCTTAAGGCATATTCTCTGCAAACTAGGAAAATATTTCAATTAATATTTTCTAAACCTGCCGTGGGGCTTTATTGAAGAAACTATATATCAGATTTTTCTTTCTTTCTTTCTTTCTTTTTTTTTTTTTTTTCCAGTACTGGGGATTGAACCCAGGGCCATTCTGCCTCCGAGCTACACCTGCAGTACTATTTTTTATTTTTTGCGGTACTGGGGATTGAACTCAGAGGCATTCTACCTCTGAGCTATACCTCCAGCCCTATTTTTTATTCTTTATTTTGAAACAGGGTCTCACTAAGTTGCAGAGTGTGGGGAAAGATCCCCAGAGAGAAGGCGGTAGCCCGGCCGGAAAATACATCAAAGATGGCACAGAGAGGGAGTGGCGAGGGTGGAGACCTAAGACTGTTTACCAGAGACCAGGATTAGAGGAGGGATGTCTCCTCAGCGTGATCAAGCCATTGATAGGATCAGCTTTTTGGATTAGGCCAAAGAGGCGTGATCAAGATGACCTCTACGCTGATTGGCCCTACAAAAAGACACTCCCCTCGCTCTGCCCTATATAACACCTTGCCCCTCATATAATAAACGGATGAGTTCTCCGATGCTCAGTCCCCGCCGTGTGTTCATTCAGGCACGACCTTCCTTTTCTGCGGGGAACCCCCTCTCGGGGTAGACGCTCCAGGGAGATCGGGGTAGGGGCCCCCTTTTTGTCAAGAGGACCCCACAGCGGAGTGTCTCACTAGGTAGCTGAGGCTGGCCGCGAACCCGGATCCTCCAGTCTCAGCCTCCCAAATGCTGGGATTACAAGCGTGCGCCACCACGCCTCCTTATCTTTTATTCTTTATTTTGAAACAGGGTCTCACTAAGTTGCAGAGGGCCTCACTAAGTATATGAGGCTGTCCAGGTTTCAGCCTCCCAAGTACTGGGATTACAAGTGTGCGCCGCTATCCCCGGATCAGATTTTTCAATATGATCTCCAGTAAAAGTTTATAAAAGTTTAATTCTCTTCTTTTTTTTTTCACTAGGGATTGAAGCCAGAGGCCTTCTACCTCTGAGCTACACCCCAAGCCCTTTTTATTTTTTATTTTGAAAAACAGTCTTGCTAAATTTCTAAGGCTGGCCTGGAACCTGTGATCCTCCCTTCTCAGCCTCCCAAGTATTGGGATAACAGGCATGTGCCACCACACCTGGCTTAATTTTCTTCTTCTTTTTTTTTTTTTTTTAGAAGATGTTATATTCTCTGTTTTTTGACCTAAGATTTCTCATCATTTAAGTGTGAAAGTTCCAATTTTGAATCCTTTTTAGTTTATAGTCTTAGGTTAAGCAGTCGGTCTTTCTCTAAAACCCCTTTCCTCAAGTCTTGACTGTCTATCTCAGGGACCAGCAAGCTTTCTGTAAAGGCTTTGTGGGTCATAAGGTCCCTGTGGCAGCTACTCAGTTCTGCTTGCAGGAAAGCAGTCACCACAACATGTAAAGGAGTGGGCAAGGCTGTTCCCCAGTGATACTTTCTTTACAAAACGAGAGGCTGGCTAGCTGATGCAGTTTGCTGACCTCTGGTCTATCTGATGGTATCCAATGGCTCATACTGATGAGGTAGCCTAGGAAGCGGAAGGTTAGGTAGAAGGATGGTATCGGGAGAATTCAGAAAATATAGTTTTAAAATATAGTTTTTTTAAAATCTGGAGAGTTAAGCTAACTCCATCCCTTGGAAGTTTTTTTCTTAGGAAGCCTGCCTCACCTGAGTTCCACGCCCTAATCTCCAGAAGTCCCACCTTCACCTGCAACTTCCGGGCCCTATCTGACCACCTATTCGCCCACCTAAATCTGAGGAAGAGGAGGAGCGAAACCCTTAAAAGTCCAGTCGAGAGAGACCGACTCTCCTCTTTTTCTTCCCTCGACTCACGAAGGAGCGTGGCGTGCCTTTCTCCTCCATGCCTTCCCTTCCCTCTTGGGACATGCCCTTGGACTTGTCCGGGTGACTTATTCCCCTTTCCATTCCCCCTCCCTTTTCCATTTTTCCCAGTTTTCCCCTCCTTTTAATAAACTCCTGCCAGATGTCTTGACTGGTATGTGTTGAAATTCTTTTCTTCACAATACCAAGGACCTAAGGATTTTGGGGTTCGCCGTACCCCATAACAATACTGGCATCCCAGCAGGACATTGCCTTTCTTAGGTCTAAGCTTCTATTGTTCCCAACCTGGAAGGCAGGAGCACACTCAGAGTTGGATTTTCTGTAAAACTAAGTAAACTTTTGTTTTAGTGACTTTCACTTGCTCAGGTACCTGTACTTAATTTTGCACTTATAACTCTTATTTAAAGAGGACCTCAGAATCTGTATAAACTCAGGTACAAAACCTGGATCTGCCCTTGGATCTCCGCAAAGCCTGGTACAAGAAGGTGGTACAGCAGATATGGCTAATCCCCCCCTCTCAATATCCATTGTCTTTGCTTGAATGCCTACCCCCAGGTTGTTGTAAGAGGGAGAAATATACATCTACCTTGTTTCAGTTTCTGTGTTTTGGATTTCTGTAACAGCAGCCTGAATCTTGCACTATATGCAAGTCAGTTAAGTGGTCAAAAATACTTGTAGTGTTGCAGGAGCGAGCTCCCCACAAGTCTAGTCTCAGAGACAAAAGAAAACTCCGGAGGCCAAAAGAAGGATAAGCAGGTCTTCCTTTAATCAGCAGCTGATGACCCAGACCGGGTAATTTCCTGCTTTCTGGGCCCCGAACAAAGAGATTCCAACCCTTATATACAGTTGGTCACTTAACTTTGGGAAGAAGGGGGGAAAAAGGAAATGTGAGATTTATTACACTTTTACCTAGCAGGAGCATGGTACCAAAAGTAGAAAGAGTACATTAACTCTGGGCCCTGTCTCAAGGCCTGACCAGGCTAGTGCTGCCTTGTTTAGGTTTAGAGATGACCCCTGCTGCTCCTGTCTCTGGTTTGAATAAGGGAGGGGCTGGCCTCATTGATTTGCAAGCCCTCTCTGTTATCTTCTCTGCTAATTGTCAGCACACAGGCAGCTAGGGGAGGGGGCGGGAATTCCTTTTTCTTCTATCCTAAGTCTAAATTCTTAACTAATAATATTTCCATGGCTCTGACTATTCTTTCCCGTATCATTTCCCCCCTCTGAGAAATTCTCAAAGCATTTTTGATGAGAAATTCTCACACTCCATGGTTATTTTTAGTCAGAGCCATGAGTGTTGCATACAAAGGGGGATCCTTTCTAGCTATTGAGGTTTCTATCACTCGCTGAACTAAACCTCATGTACAAGGTATGAGATAGTACCCCACCAGGATAAAGACTCCTGTAATTGTTACTGAAGAAGTTGACTGAGTCTAATAAGTTTTCCAGTTTCCAAACCAAGTTTGGAGCATATTGCTAAAAGGGTAGTTTACCCCAGAGTTTTCTGCTAACTCATCAGCCAGGGTGTTTAGTCCCTTTTTAAGGCTCCAGTGATAGTTCCATCCAGGGCAGTGTTGTTTGGAATAAAGGTACAGCACTGGTCTCCCAGCATTACACATACACCTCCCTTTTCAGCCAGCATCATGTCTAAAGCCATTCTGTTTTCCCAGGCCATCTGACTGGTGGGGCCCAACTGGTCTGAGATTCCTTTGACTGCATCCCTTGTGTAATTGACAACCCTTTGCTGGTTGTAGTAGATGTAATTCGTCCAATCTACATTTTTATTGATTGTGACTCACCAGAAAATGGACTTAAAACTGCCAGCAAGTTGGTTTCTTGCCTTGAACTCCTCTGGCACTCCTCCGGGTACTCCTATAGCATCTAAATACACGTGGGGATCAAAAGACCCTCTAGGTCCTGGTGAAGTCTCAAGCTGGGCCCTGTGGGAGCCTTCCTGCCCTCCTTTGCCCTGGTATGCGATGGTAAATGGGATAACTAGCTGAACCAGCACACAGGTCCCTCCCCAGAAGCTTGGCAGGATGGAAAGTAAATTTGATCCACAATACCACCATATGGCTGCCCGGGCATGGGTCAACTCAGCCTTTTCTGTGTAGGTTTGATCTCTCTCTCTCTGCAGGTCAAATTTTTAAGAAAGATTTCCTCCATTGGCATTTCAATAGTGAGACATGCTGTGAAGTTGGCTGACTTAGTGGGGAACTGAATAGCCGGGGGGGGGGGGTACCCAAAGGACTCAAGGGGGGATACTTGGCCACTTTGGTGCTGGTACCTATCTCAGAAAATAAAAATTAGGAATCAAATGACTACCATATACCCTTCAAGTAAAATCAGTCCTAAGGCACTTATGACATAAAACCTAGAGTCCAGTTCCCTGGTCTGAGATGTGTTGCTCCGTGGTCTTTCATCGTGCGTAAGTCCATTAGCTTCCGGGAGTGACAGGAGCCGGGCAGTCTGCCTTTCTCAGGATCAGCTTGCTTGGTTCTCCGGATTTCCTGTGGGCAGTCCAGTGAGTTGTCTCTGGGGCTGAGGGCTTGGTGGTTGCAGGTTTCAGGCGACTGTGATGAATCCAAGCCACGATATCTTGGACTTTCACTGCTGTTGGGGGAGCAAGAGTAACAGTGAAAGGCCCTCTCCACTTTGCCTTGAAGGGAGCCTGATCTTAATCCTCGACTCACACTAAACTGCCAGGTTTATAGAGATGGACAGGGGTAGTTAAACTGACTGGGGTTCTAATACCCATTTATACATTTTTAACATTTGGAAGCAGAAATATAGCATTACAGTTATGAAAGAGTTAATTTTTACTTTAGAAGTGAAATTTAGATAACCATAGAAAAGAGACAGTAGAAAATACAGAAAATTATTGTAATAGAACCTCATCGTAAGCTGGGCGTGGTGGCGCACGCTTGTAATCCCAGCATTCGGGAGGCTGAGACCGGAGGATCCAGGTTCGCGGCCAGCCTCAGCTACCTAGTGAGGCACTCTGCAACTTAGTGAGACTCGGTTTCAAAATAAAGAATAAAAAATAGGGCTGGGGGCGTAGCTCGGAGGTAGAATGCTCCTGAGTTCAATCCCCAGTACCGCAAAAAAAAAAAAAAAAAAAAAAAAAAAAAAAAAAAAAAAAAAAAAAAAAAAAAAAAAAAAAAAAGAACCTCACCGTAGACCTTTTGAATAACTTGTAAATATAACCATCTTTATCACACATGTAGTATCTTTTTTTTTTTTTATAAACTTTACCTTACATAAACATTCTTCAATATGCTCAAACTTTCTGCAACTTGCTTTCAGCTTTCTGAATTTATCCTATTTCTATCTTTGGGACAATCCTATTATAAACTTTACCATGCAAGACATTTTCATATTTTTCTTTCCTTTTTTCTTTCTTTCTTTCTTTCTTTTTTTTTTTTTTGCGGTACTGGGGATTGAACTCAGAGGCATTCTACCTCCGAGCTATACCCCCAGCCCTATTTTTTTTTATTCTTTATTTTGAAAACGAGTCTCACTAAGTTGCAGAGTGCCTCACTAGGTAGCTGAGGCTGGCCGCGAACCCGGATCCTCCGGTCTCAGCCTCCCGAATGCTGGGATTACAAGCGTGCGCCACCACACCCGGCTCATATTTTTCTTTCCTTTCAAAAATTTTCATACTTATGTACCTCCTCTACACTTTTCTCTCATCCCTACATACTGGCCTCTCCTGGTCACAATTTCCCCAGAAACAACCATGTACACATCTTTCAACAAACCAAGAAACAAACCAAAATCATTTATCCAAGTTTTACAGTGGCCTGGACTTTAAAGAGTTACAGTTTTAGATGTTTACATTTTAGCTAAAACTGACTGACATAACAAACTTTTGAGCAACCTTGTACAGCAAAGTTATCTTAGTAAACAGAAGGAGAGGGGAAAAGAGAAAGCCAACTCAGTAACTGGAATAGCAGTTTTAGGGGGGTTTTTTCCTATTTTTTTTTTAAACCCAGTTTTGTTAGCCCTAATTATTTTGCCTGAACTCTGTGGCCTATATGAGGAATGCAGCTTCTAGGTGATGCCCAGGGCCGTTGCCACATCCTGGATAACTTCTGCTACAAAGGCAGGTCTGTTGTCTGGCCCTGTGAGCAAGGGCAGTCCATACTGAGGAATGACTTCTCTGAGTAAGGCACGGGTTACCTCCCGAGCCTTCTCTGTCCAGCAAGGATAAGCTTTTTCACACAAAATCTGAATGCACACTATAACTGAAAGGTAGCAGTAGCAGTACCCATTACACTTTGGCAGTTCAGAAAAGTCAATCTATACATTTTAAAAAGGGGCTGCTCCCATGGTCTGTATCCCAGGAGGAAGCTCAGGTCCCCGTCTGGGGTTGCTTTTGCTGTAGGTCACACATCACTGCACTTCCTTTCTTGTCAAAACTGCCAAGTGGTGTATGTAGTAATACCTGAGGTGCTTTTCAAGGTTTTCTCACTCAATGTGGGTAGACTCATGTGCCTCCTGCACAATTGAGGGCTCAAGTGCGTAAGGAATAGCTATGCTATTGTCAGCAACAGCATCCATTTTCCTGGAGTTTTAATCGCTTTTTCCTTCTCCAGTCACTCTTGTTCTTGTGGCCCACAAGGTGGAACATGGTCAGGCACCATGGGCAAGAATAAGGGTGCTACTAGGTGAACATCTGTGGGAATGGGTTTCTGGGTGTCCCTTTTAGCTTCACGGTCTGCTTTTGAGTCCCCCTGTGCCTCCCAGCTAATTGTTCTCTGATGTCTTCTACAGTGAATCACAGCAACTTTCTCTGGGGTCCAAACTGCCTTGAGCAGTTTTAGAATCTTATGAGAGTGTTTTAAGTCCTTTTCTCCTGAATTTAGCAGTCCTTTTTCCCTGTAGAGGGCCTTGTGGGAATGCAAGTTCAAAAAGGCATTCCTCGAGTCCATAAAAATATTGATTGTCCGATCTCTTTTAACTCCAGTGCCTGGGTGAGGGCAATCATTTCAGCCTTTTGGGCTGAGGCGCCGACTGGGAGGGGCTCTGCCTCCAGGACTTTACTTAAGGTCACTACCACATACCCAGCTTGCTGTTTTTCTTGATCATTTATGAAACTGTTCCCATCTACAAACATTTTTAAGTCCAGGTCTGGGAAGGGTTGGTCCTTTAAGTCTGGCCTCCCTGAGTAGGTTTGTGCTAGTACTTTCTCACAGTTATGGATGGGTGGCTCCTTGCTGAGTGGCAGCAGGGTAGCTGGATTTAGGCTATGCTGTATGCAGGAGGGTTTTTTTGTTTTGTTTTGTTTTACACCATAAGCCTTGATTTTTGGTGAGTCTGGCATTAGTCAGCCAATGGTGTCCTTTATAGTTCACGAGAGAGACTACAGAATGGGGCACCTTTACCAGTAGTCTCTGTCCTAAGGTTAGTTTATCTGCCTCTGGGATGAGGAGGGCAGTTGCTGCCACAGCCCACAGGCACGGTGGTCATCCAGCCACCACATGGTCCAGCTGTTTTGAGAGATAGGCGACAGGTCCATACCAAGACCTGACCCGTTGGACTAGAACTCCAACTGCTATCCTTTTTCTTTCAGCAATGAACAGGGTGAAAGGTTATCTGTTTGTAATTGACTTTTGAGTTGCAGAAAAGCCTGCTGCTGCTCTTTTCTCCATACAGAGGGGTCTTGTTCCTCCCCCTTTTGTATATTTATAGAGGGGCTTTGCTGTGACAGCAAAATTTAGGATCCAAATGTGGCAGAATCCCACAGTTCCCAAGAACTCTCAGAGGGCTCTCTGATTAGTGGGCACTGGGATAGTTTGAACTGCCTCCTTCTGTCCTCCTTCTTTCTCCTCTTTGGATGGTGAACCCCAGATATTTCACCTTTTGCTGACAGATCTGAGCCTTTCTTTTTGGAGACTGTATAACCACAGCACTCTAACAAGGTGAGCAGCTGGCCTGTTCCTTCAGCACAGCCTTTAAGGGTCTCATGTCCAAGGAGGAGGTCATCAATGTACTGGAGGAGAGTGCAGCCCAATGTACGGTCACGGGCCAGGGCTTCTCCAAAGATGGTCGGGGGATTTTTAAATCTTTGGGGCAATCGAGTCCAGGTAAACTGGTTTTTAGTCCCTGTTTCCAGGTCCTCCCATTAAAAAGCAAACAGTCCTTGGCTCACTGGGGCCAGACAAATGCTGAAGGATGCATCTTGCAGATCTAGACATATAAACCAGGTTGCAGTCTCTTTAAGTGGGGCTGGATCCCCTATAGGGCCAGCCAAGGGATTGCATAGTGACTGCTTTAGTCGTATAGGTTGGGCATGAGGGCAGACTTTTATAACTATCGGTGCCTGGTGCTTGTCCATCCCAGGTGGATTATCCTCAGCCCATACAATGGGTCACCGAGCCGCAACCTCTGGACTGATGGAACCCCCCTCTTGCCCCTCAAACAGTCTCCACTCCTCCTCTTGGGACATTTGCAGACAGCAAATTAATGGGAGGTTAGGCACTGATACCCTTACTTTTCCCTTGTCTGAAAAGGTGATAGTTGCCCTAAGTTTGCTGAGGAGATCCCAACCCAGTAGGGGAACTGGACAATCTGGCATATATAGGAACTGATGAATAACTTCTCTTCCCCCTAAGGTGCATTTGCATTTGTGGATGGGTAAAAAATATCTGCCAGGAGGTTTTTCCTGTTGCTCCTATTATGTCAACATGTTTGTCCGTGAGGGAGCTATTTGACTAACAGCAAAAATGGAGGGTAGTCTCATCTGTGGCTTCCTCAAGATTACTGGGGACTAGCACAGGAGGATGGAGGAGTCTGGGTCCTGCTTGTCAGCCTGGACAGCTGGTTGGATGGACTAGGGGGTGCAGATGCTGAAAGTGCTGGCGGAGCTGCAGTGGGCTCAGGCAAGAGACATAAGGCAGGGGTGGCAGCTCTTGTTCCTCTGGGGGGCTTTCCAGAATGGGCAGTGTCAGGGCTTCACCTGGTTGCTGCCTCTGATTCCCTGCCTGACCACTAGAGCCCTGTCTTTTGGCAACTAAGATCTGAGAAATTAGACCTTCCTTGCAGCCACGGGGGAGGGTTCTGAACCAACTGGAGCCAAGTGTTGATGGAAGGGAAACGGTCATTTGTTCTGGGCTACCTGTGACTCATTCCCAAATGCATCGAGTGACACCTGGATTTAGTGAGCCTTCTGATGGCCAGCCTGCTTCAAGGGCTAGCTTTTTTACTTTACACAGTGCGCAACATTCCTAGGTTGAATTTGGATCCATGATCACCTGGTGTTTATAATCCTAAGATCTAAGGGAGTGGGCTTACTCTGTTTCCCTCCCATTCCTGCCTAAGAAGGTCCAGACTAGTGCCGGGGCACCTAAAACACATAACAGACAACAATCGCTTCGTCCGTGCCCAGCCATATTTCAGCCTTCCCTTGGCAATAGGCAGGGTGGTATCACTCCCCACCCGGGCCAGACCAAGGACTTTTCAGGTCCTTGGTGGATTTGCCACTTAGCCATTACGGGATGGCCCTGGATCCAAGCAATGGACTCAACACTCGCTTCAGCCCTGTGAGGTGCAAACCGAAGTTTGACCTTGGCATCCATCTCAGCCACACACTTGCATTCACCATTCACACACACCCAACCCGATTCCGATTCCTGAACTGAGTTCCGAGTTCACATCTCTGCGGACGCTACTTGGGGAACTTACTGAAAAGAGGGTGATCAGTCCTCTCTCCCGCCACTCTGGTGGCAGGTCCTGACCTGACAGAGCCCTGGGGCAGCCTACCGTATTTCAGACTTCCGTATTTCAGACTTTAGATGTTCACATGGGATGTAATGACCTGTTCCTCTTCTGGCCTAAATCCTCAGCGGCTGTAGCCCCAGAGTCGGCCATCTCCAGGAGAGGCTTCCCACATGGTGGCAAAAGGGCCTCCGGCATGCTCAGTGGGGGCAGTATCTGTGGTGGAGAGCGCTGATTCTCCAAGCAGCCCAAACCGGAGGCAACTCGCCCCAGGCTTTGTCTCAGGGACCAAGCTGGCTTCTCCTGGCTGGCTCACCAAAATGTTGCAGGAGAGAGCTCCCCACAAGCCTAGTCTCAGAGACAAAAGAAAACTCCGGAGGCCAAAAGTAGGATAAGCAAGTCTTCCTTTAATCAGCAGCTGATGACCCAGACCGGGTAATTTCCTGCTTTCTGGGCCCCGAACAAAGAGATTCCAACCCTTATATACAGTTGGTCACTTAACTTTGGGAAGAAGGGGGGAAAAAAGGAAATGTGAGATTTATTACACTTTTACTTAGTAGGAGCATGGTACCAAAAGTAGGAAGAGTACATTAACTCTGGGCCCTGTCTCAAGGCCTGACCAGGCTGGTGCTGCCTTTTTTTTTTTTTTTTTTTTTTTTTTTTTTTTTTTTTTTTTTTGCGGTACTAGGGATTGAACTCAGGGGCATTCTACCTCCGAGCTATACCCCCAGCCCCATTTTTAAAAATTCTATATTTTGAAACAGGGTCTCACTAAGTTGCAGAGTGCCTCACTAGGTAGCTGAGGCTGGCCGCGAACCCGGATCCTCCGGTCTCAGCCTCCCAAATGCGCTGCCTTGTTTAGGTTTAGAGATGACCCCTGCTGCTCCTGTCTCTGGTTTGAATAAGGGAGGGGCTGGCCTCATTGATTTGCAAGCCCTCTCTGTTTACCTTCTCTGCTAATTGTCAGCACACTGGCAGCTATGGGAGGGAGCAGGAATTCCTTTTTCTTCTATCCTAAGTCTAAATTCTTAACTAATAATATTTCCATGGCTCTGACTATTCTTTCCCATATCAGTAGAGCTGGATGTGGTGGCACAGGTTGGTAATCTCAGTACTTGGGAGGCTGAGACTAGAGGATTGCAGGTTCAAGGCTAGTCTCAACAACTTAGGTCCCTCAGCAACTTAGCAAGACCTGTTTCAAAATAAAAACTAAAATAGGGCTGGGGATGAGCTCAGAGGTAGAATACCTCTTGGTTCAACTTCCAGTCATTATCTATCTATCTATCTATCTATCTATCTATCTATCTATCTATGCTCTGTGCATGGTGGCGCATGTCTATAATCCCAGT
This sequence comes from Graphiurus murinus, assembly GCA_004027655.1. Classification (NCBI taxonomy): domain Eukaryota; kingdom Metazoa; phylum Chordata; class Mammalia; order Rodentia; family Gliridae; genus Graphiurus; species Graphiurus murinus. Next base: position 76,530 of record PVLC010003430.1, read on the forward strand.
ATTTGAAAAGCTAAGACAGGAGGGTCATGGGTTTGAGGCCATCCACATGGTAGTTTAGTGAGACCCCAGTTCCAAATAAAAAATAAAAATAGGGCTAAGAAGCCGGGTGTGGTGGCACACGCTTGTAATCCCAGTACTTGGGAGGCTGAGACATGAGGATTACAGGTTCTCAGCCAGCCTCAGCTACTTAGTGAGGCCCTCTGCAACTTAGTAAGACCCTGTTTCAAAATAAAGAATAAAAAATTGGGCTGAGGGAGTAGCTCAGAGGTAGAATGCCCCTGGGTTCAATCCCCAGTTCTGCAAAAAAAAAAAAAAGAAAGAAAAGAAAATAGGGCTAAGGGTGTAACCTAAAGGTAGAACACCCCTGGGTTTGATGCCAGTACCACAAAAATACAAATATAACATATATGTATTTATATATATATATAACTACACATGGCTAATAACTGAAAAGGAGATTGATGCAGAACCGCTTTCAGAATCATTCGACTCCTCATCATCCCAAAGAAGTTTTGCTGTATTTGCCTTATATAAAATAGATAAAGAACCATAGGATTTATGCACATCAGAAAAGGATATGTGAGACTGGCTGGTGGTGCATGCCTGGAATCTCAGTACTTGGGAGGTGGACAGAAGGGTCACCAGCTGGTTGCCAGCCTTAGCAATTTAGAGAGGCCTTAGTAAGTGTTGTGAAGCAGCACAATAATTTGTATGAGTTCTTGGCATCTGTGGTAAAAAGAATTTCAACTCATGCCAGTCAGAGACAAAGGCAGAAACATAATTCAAGAAAAGGACAGGTACATGTTTAGGGGAAAATGCAGGCCACTTTGGAAGTGCCAGGAAGCGAGGCTATAGAGAGTGGGAGGGAGGTCTCTTCCCCTTTTATATTTAACACTTGGAGAAGGGCTGGCTTATGGGTCCAAGGCAGGGAACAAGGAAACTGGGCAACATAGGATGGTGAGCTCTCACCCTAAAAAAAGTGAGAATTTTTTCCTAAGTAGGACTCTCTGGGATTTGAGGCTGTCTGGGTGCAGGGCCCTTTTTACAACAGGTGTGACTTTTTCTTTTCAGATGTTTTCTTTTCTTTTCTTTCTTTCTTTCTTTTTTTTTTTTTTTTTTTTTTTGCAGTACTGGGGATTGAACTCAGGGGCATTCTACCTTCGAGCTACACCCCTAGCCCTATTTTTTATTCTTTATTTTGAAACCAGGTCCCACTAAGTTGCGGAGTGCCTCACTAGGTAGCTGAGGCTGGCCGAGAACCCGGATCCTCCGGTCTCAGCCTCCCAAATGCTGGAATTATAAGTGTGTGCCACCACGCCCGGCCTTTTTAGATCTTTTCTGAGGCAAATGGAACTCTGACAAAAGGTGATGTTCTCTCAGGATTTAATCGCCTAAGGAATTTCTGATATGGTGCCAGTCCATTATGAGTGGACCTGGCTTTCTTTAAGGATAAACAAGTTATGTTAAAATGAAACTAAAGATTGTGAAGTTTTTTTTAGACTTTAAAACTACATTTTCCTTTCCTTCACAACCCAACTCCTTTCTTTCTTTCTTTTTTTTTTTTCTTTTCCGCACTAGGGATTGAACTCAGGGCCATTCTACCTCCGAGCTATACTCCCAGCCCTATTTTTATTCTTTATTTTGAAACAGGGTCTCACTAAGTTGCACAGTGCCTCACTAGGTAGCTGAGGCTGGCCGCGAACCCGGATCCTCTGGTCTCAGCCTCCCAAATGCTGGGATTATAAGCATGCGCCACCACGCCCGGCCCAACTCCTTTCTATCTAAATTTTTATTTCTTTTATTCTACCTCATCAGTAAGTAAGCGAGATACTGTGTTTTTGTTTTGTTTTGTTTTGTTTTGCGGTACTGGGGATTGAACTCAGGGGCATTCTACCTTTGAACTATACCCCCAGCCCTATTTTTATTCTTTATTTTGAAACAGGGTCTCACTAAGTTGCAGAGTGCCTCACTAGGTAGCTGAGGCTGGCCGCGAACCCGGATCCTCCAGTCTCAGCCTCCCAAATGCTGGGATTACAGGCATGCACCACCATGCCTGGCTGAGATACTGTTTTGAATAAAAATAATATAGGGATAGATCATAGCTCAGATAGATAGATAGATCAGAGGTAGAATAATACAGGGATAGATCAGAGGTAGAATGCCCCTGGGTTCAATACTCAATACCAGAGAGAGTGAGAAAAAAAATGAGAGAGGAGAGAGAGAGAGAGAGAGAGAGAGAGAGAGAGAGAGAGAGAGAGAGAAAGAGAGAGAGAAGAAAAAAGATATGTGGTAACATTTTCTTTTCTTTTCCTTTTTTTTTTGGTACTGGGGATTGAACCAGGGGCATTCTACCTCCAAGCTACACCCCCAGTCCTATTTGTCATTCTTTATTTTGAAACAGGGTCTCATTAAGTTGCAGAGGGCCTCACTAAGTAGCTGAGGCTAGCTGTGAACCTGGGTCCTCCAGTCTCAGCCTCCCAAGTACTGGGATTACAAGCGTGTGTGCACCACCACTCCCAGCCCCTTTCCCCTTTGTATTTCTTGTTTTGAAATAGGATGTCTCTAAATTGCTAAGAGCGGAAAGTCTCACTACTTGCTGAGGCTGTCCTGGAACCTGCAATCCTCCTATGTCAGCCTCCCAGGTACTGGGATTACAGGCATGCATCACCATGCCTTGCAGCATTTTCTGTTTCATAGAAGCAGTTTACTTCTGGAGCAGCTCTAGGAAGCAAGTTAGAACAGTATTTGCCTAGGGGGCCTCGTTGACATGGCCCACTCACTTCACTTGGGCACAACTCACCAATTCTTTCCTTACCAACTCCCACCTAACTCCTGGCCCCCAGTTGTGTGGTGCTTTCAATAGGATGCATTCTACTATTCTCTCTAATTTTGTGCAAGACTGAAAATTTCTGTAATACAAATGTGTAAAATATTTGAATTTCCAGGCCTCTTTTCTATTCAGAGATCCTCATTTAGTAAGCCTGACATTGCATCTAAGAAACTGCAAAGTTAACGATCTTCTCTATCCTCAAATGCCCCACCCCCTAGCCTTGCCCCCCTCAATCCCTCCCATGCAGTTTTCTTCAGACCCTACTCTGAGAAAGACTCTAATACAATGTCTGTTTCATTTCAAGTGACACTTTGAAATGGAGATGTTCTTTTTTTACAGATACACATTTTGCTTTGATTTTAAAATTATTTCCCCTATAGAGATTCCCTCCTGCCCTCCAAGAATGACTGAGTATGTTAGCTATAGATGTTTTCCACTGCTCCATAGGTAGTTAAATTTCTGAGAAAATTTTCAATTGAAACTTTAGAATGCATCTGGTCCACTGTTAACGTCAGGACCTTGTTCAAACCAAGCATTTTGGCTATTTTCATTACCTTCACTCTACTTGTAAAGTGTGTATCCCTGCTCCTGAGCGCTGCTCACTTTTGCCCTCCTCCTCTACTCTTGTGTTTCCCATCTTTGCCAGTTCCCCCAACAGAGGAAACCCCACCCCCCAACCCCCACGTCTGAGGCAGTGATTTCTCTAGAGACTCTGGACACATTTTTTTTTTCTTTTTTCTTTCTCTTTTTTTTTTGGGGGGGGGGAACCCAGGGGCATTCTACCTTTGGGCTATACCCCCAGACCTATTTTATATTTTATTTGGAAACGGGGTCTCACTAAGTTGCAGGGGGCCTTACTGAATTGCTGAGGCTGGCTTCGATCCTCCTGTCTCAGCCTCCCAAGTACTGGGATTACAAGCATGCGCCACTACACCCACCTGCTTTTTTTTTTTTTTTTTTTAATAAAAGGGAAGTAGAGCCATTGTGTTTTTTTGTTTGTTTTTGTTTTGTTTTTTGCGTGTGTGTGTGTGTGTGTGTGTGTGTGGTACTGAGGATTGAACTCAGGGGCATTCTACCTCCAAGCTATACCCCCAGCCCTATTTTTTATTCTTTATTTTGAAACAGGGTCTCACTAAGTTGCACAGTGCCTCACTAGGTAGCTGAGGCTGGCCTTGAACCCAGATCCTCCCATCTCAGCCTCAAATGCTGGGATTACAAGCACCACCACGCCCGGCTTTCCCCTACTTTTTAACTTTGATCTAGAGTCTTCAGCAGATAAAGTCCCTAGAGTATTCTGAATACATGGTCTTGGATATGAGTAGTAATACCCTTTGCCATGCCCTGTTCTTTTCAAGCCCTCCTCCACCTAATTTGCATATGATTGTGTCTTCTACTTTAATAGCAAGACAGAATTCCTAATAATAAGCTCCTGAAACTCCTATCTCTCCTACTTTCCCATTTTTTTGTTCTCACTAAAGGAGGAGTCTCTCTCCATGTTTCACATTCATCCTTCCACTAGACCTCTTGCTGACACCTCCTTGCCCATCTTTTCTGTCTTTGTGGAAATAGGGCACCTGGACTGAGCTGTTCAGTCTTGTCTTCTCTATTGGTCTTTTCTATATTTATTTATTTTGTGGCACTGGGGATGAAACTCAGGGGTATTCTACCTCTGAGCCCCCAGCCCTATTTTGTTTCCTTCCTTTCTTTCTCTCTCTCTCTCTCTCTCTCTCTCTCTCTCTCTCTCTCTCTCTCTCTCTCTCTCTTTCTTTTCTTATTTTTGTGGTACTGGGGATGGAACCTGGGGGCAATTTACCGAACTACAGTCCCAGCCCTATTTTTTTTATTCTTTATTTTGAAACAGGGTCTCACAAAGTTGCGGAGGGCCTCACTAAGCAGCTGAGGCTGGTCATGAACCCGGATCCTCCAGTCTCAGCCTCCCAAATGCTGGAATTACAAGCGTGCGCCACCAAGCCTGGCTGTATTCTTTATTTTTTATTTATTTATTTGTGGTACTGGGGATTGAACTCAGGGGCGTTCTACCTTCGAGCTACACCCCCAGCCCTATTTTGTATCCTTTATTTTGAAACCGGGTCTCACTAAGTTGCAGAGTGCCTCACTAGGTAGCTGAGGCTGGCCTCGAACTCGGATCCTCCTGTCTCAGCCTCCCAAATGCTGGGATTACAAGTGTGCACCACCACGCCGGGCTTGTATTCTTTATTTTGAAACAAGGTCTCACTAATTTGCAGAGGGCCTCACTAAGTTGCTGAGGCAGGCCACGAACCTAAAATCCTCTTGTTTCAGCCTCCCAAGTCCTGGGATTACAAGTGTGTGCCACCATACCCAGCTTCTATTGTTCTTTTCTATGTGTTGTTTTGTCCTTTTCCTTGTCATCCCTCTCACCCCAACTTAGCTGGGCATGGGAGGCTGAGATAGGATGATCGTAGGTTCACGGCCAGCCTCAGCAACTTAGTGCCACTACACCCAACTAGTGATGCTTCTTTCTTTCTTTTTTTTTTTTTTTTTTTTTGCGGTACTGGGGGTAGAACCTAGGGGCATTCTACCTCCGAGCTACACTCCCAGCTCTATTTTTTATTCTTTATTTTGAAACAGGGTCTAAGTTGTGGAGGGCCTCACTAAGCAGCTGAGGCTGGACGAGAACCTGGATCCTCCAGTCTCAGCCTCCCAAATGCTGGGATTACAAGCGTGCGCCACCACACCCGGCTCTAGTGATGTTTCTTTACAAAGCCCTAGCCTGTGCCTCTCCTCACATGGGCATGTTCCACAAGCCCACTGGCAGTGAATGTGCCATGGGTCTCTGCATGAAGGCCATGACACCCATGTGAAGAGTCCTGTGAATGTGTAAATAATACTTTTTTTTTTGCGGTACTGGGGATTGAACTCAGGGGCATTCTACCTTCGAGCTATACCCCCAGCCCTATTTTTTATTCTTTATTTTTTTTGAAACAGGGTCTTACTAAGTTGCAGAGAGCCTCACTAGGTAGCCGAGGCTGACTTTGAACCCGGATCCTCCGGTCTCAGCATCCCAAATGCTGGGATTATAAGCGTGTGCCACCATGCCTGGCAATACTCTTTTTAAAAAAAACTTTAGAAATTAAAGCTCCAAGTTACCCTATTCTCTACCCGCTATACATAATCCCAAAGTAGTCATATTTCAGCAAGCCTGAGAAGGGAAAGACAAGACAACTTAGAAAGCAAGCAAGCAAAAAAACCCCAAGCTTTCTACTGGGCGTGTGTGTGTGTGTGTGTGTGTGTGTGTGTGTGTGTGTGTGTGTGTTATTGGGGATTGAACTGGGACATTCTACTTCAGAGCCACACTCACAGCCCATTATTTTATTTTTTCATTTGGAAAGAGGGTGTCTCTAGGTTGTTGAGAGTCTCACTAAGTTGCTGAGGCTGTTCTCAAACCTGCGAGCCTCCCAAGTACTGGTATTACAGTTGTATGCCACCTTGCCTGGCTTCTTTTAGGCCTTTTTCATGGGAGTGTGTTTGTCCTTTAATGCCTGTCTGACTTGGCTGCAGGAGGAAAGAGGAAGTGGTCAGTAGCTTAGAGTTACCCCGGCCGAGGGACGAGAACATTGGACAAATGCTTGTCCCACCTTGAACACCAGCTATTTTCTCCTCAGATGTTTGCCAGTCACAGTGAATTTCTACGTCCCTTTAAAGAGCTGCAGCTTTTCTTTGAGGGAGAAAACTAGCACCAGCTTCGAGAGAGGATGGAGTTTAAATCTTCAGGATCTAATACATCAGGAGAGAGGAATATGGCCTGTACTTTGAAGTGTTCTGTTTCTGGTCCTTCCTCACTTGCTTAGAAACTCTGCTCCACCCATATCTCCTCTCCAAAGCAGATGTCTAGGAGGAAGAAGGCAGCGGCACAAAGGCGCTTCTCCAGGGGGAGTTCCCAGCTGTGAGCTGCCTGCAGTGATGAAGTGCAGCCCTGCTCTCACGGGCCAGGACACTCATGCTCTGCGTTCCCCTGACACATGCCTTCATGCAGTCTTGGCCCAAAGATGCCTAAATTAGAAAGTGACAAAGAAATATCATTTTTTAAAATTTATTTTTAGCATGGATTTTTATACATTTCTTGGGTACAACAGGGTTAATCACACATTTTTGTTGGGTG